>CAUYON010142184.1:0-36357 GCA_963573935.1 Arctocebus calabarensis
TGATCACTATATAAAGACATTGATACTCTACATTTAATAAGTTTCCCCAGTACCCTGCTAAGATGCACCGTAGGTGTGATCCCACCAATTGCCCTCCCTCCACCCATACTCCCCCCTCCCCTCCCCTCCCTTTCCCCTTAAATTTATTGTCCTCTGTATTCGTTGTTATCTTTCGATTTCAGACTTCAAATATTTGGTTATTTTTGGCTTACCATCTATGTTTATTTTTGTGGATAATTAGCAGAGAAGTTTGCACTATAGGTACCTGGTAATGTCTATTCAGCTAAAGCCTACCTACTGAATGGAAAGACTGCTATGGTCTCTGTGTAAGTAGAAAGTCCAGCTCATTGGCAGGATTTTCTTTATGGTGACTGGGTCTGGAGTAGGCAGATCTGTTTAGGACTCTTGCAATTGCCCAAGTAAGAGGTCTCTAAGAGTGACATGCTTTAATCTTATTTTGCTTCTGGTTGCAGGTCCCTTTGTTTTTTCTCCGAATCTCTTTTGTAGGTCTGGAGTTACTTCAACTCATTTTACTCTCCATAGCTCCATTCCCCACACAGTAGATCCTTTCCATAAAAAATAATTTTCTTTACTTGGAGAGAATTCTGTTTAGGCCACCAACTAAGAAGAAATTTAGAGGCATGGTGAAGAATTTCTCCCTAGGCAATTGGATAAGCTGCAGGTAACTCCCTAGGGAACCATCCTGAGGCTCTTCCATCAGCCCCCTGTTTACAGATGCTAACTTTTATTTGAATACTTTTTTGGGTTCCACTCAGAAAATCATCTTTCAGGTATTTTTGTTTTGTTTGCTCATAAACTCTTCTGCTTTTTTTTCTTTCATGTTTTATCAGTTGGTCAAATTCAATATGATCTGATAAGTTGTATCTTTTGTTTTATGATTACTCATATTAAGAATCTATTATTGCAGCATCTAGATTTAAAAATTGGGGAAAAGAGTACAGTGCACACTTGCAATGGTGGCTTGTAAATAAAATTCTGTATACTTAACAATAAGTAATTACTCATGATAATTTTCACTTTGTAAAATTATGTAGAAAGATAAGTGAATAACACTGAAGTCTCACCTTGAGTGTTTGCTTATGCTTAATTCTACCTTGAAAATAACATGTAAGATGATTATGAATTCATATTGCTAAATTAGAATTAGAGTATGTTCACACTTTGGAATCTTGTGATTATGTGTTATAGCTATAAACGAATATATAAAATATGATTGGTTTGCTATAATGAATAATTTCCTAATTTTATTAAGGCACTGGTGAAATTTACAGACATCTTGCTTGTCATGCATTCCATTTTATCTACACAAAGTTTATTATATTTACTTTGTACAAAATATAAACATAAATCCTTCTTTTATGGCATATTTATTTTTTCTGCTTTCTGTTTATTCACTGCATTTTCATTGCCAAGTTAATTAAATGAGTTACACATAATTGACTTTGGTTTTCAGTGAGGATTAAGAAACATTTAAGAAGAAAGTTTATAAAATATCCAAGTACTTTTCAAAAAAGTTCTGTGAGCAAAGTGTGGAAAGTAATAACACATGAAGTAAAGCTATATGCAAAATATGTAACAAAACCCTATTGTTATTTTAATGTCTGACATATCTAATTAATTATAAAACTATACTGAGTACCTACTAGGTGCATCAGATTCTGCAAGGTGATATGAAATTGAACAAAATAAAAATTCCTTCCTCCTTCCCTCCCTTTAGAATCATTGAGCTAGAAGCTTCCAGAGAGCTGAACATGTCAAGTTTCTTGCAAGGTGCTGGGCTCTGGGAGGGAATAGAAGCTCTGCATTCCTTCCCACATCCCTCACCCTATATATCTCTTCATCTGTAGTCTCTATAATATTCTTTATAATAAATCAGTAATAAAAAAACCTCTTTCCTTGAGTTCTGTGAATACAAAGTGGAGTCACTTGTTTGGAAATTCCAGAGTCCCAGACTTGTGTTTGATGTCTAAAGGGAGGAGGTGCTAATTTGGGGGACTGAGTCCTCCTCATGTGGGATCGGACACTGTTTCTGGGTCAGAATTAGCAGATACCCAGTTGGTGTCCACTGCTTAGTGTATGTGGGAAATATCCCCACGTTTGGTCACAGAATCTTCTATGTTAGTGATTATTGTGCTGTGAGTGAATACAATTTATTATTTTCTAGAAAGTTCCTGGCTCCCAGAAATATATAGCTTGGAAAGAGAAAGGCTAAAAGGGCTGGAGATAAGGAAACTACTGTATGGCCAGGTAGTCACTGTGGTTTGGAGTCACAACTGCACTGTACCCAGTTACTAAAGGTAAAAGTTGCCAGTGGAATTTAGAGATGGATCCAGCTCACAGGGAGATGTTTCACTGCATACATAAGGAAATGCAAACTAACAAGAAAAAAAAATACTTAATTCCTTGGTTATTGTTATCTATAATACTTGCAGCTAAAATCCAATTAAAAGAAAATGCTGGGTCTACTTTGGATGCTAGACAAAGTTCAGATTTTAGTGAGTCTGAGCTTTGGCCACTAGACTTAAAGCTGACACACAAGGGAAAAATTATGCAGGGACAATGGAAAGTATCTTTAAGACCTTTGGTTAACTGAGAAAGTAGCCACTGTGGGAGAAGCGCAAAACCCAGTAACTATGGAAACTGGAGTATAAAACATGAAGGAATTTTTCCATTTTGTAAATTGGAATCATCAACTTCCTAAGGAACCTTTACTAAAATGGATTACGAGAGTAACTAATTTAGGGATAGGCTCTCTGATTTTAAATACTCCAGAGTGGAAGAGCATATTGGACTTGACGCAAGACCCACAGCTCACTATTGAACAATTGCAGATGGCCATATGTGATCTAGACACACAATATGTTATTCTGAAGAAATAACAGCCTGGTGGACTGGATAAAAATTGCTGTGAAGTCCATTTACCCTGTAAAGGAGGACCACTGTACTTTCCCTAAAAATGCCAAGTGGTGCCCTCCATGTATGACAGCTAACAAGCTTCATGTGCAGGCTTTACAATGACCAGAAAACAAGAGCTGTCTGAAAAGTAGCCAACCATGCACTATGAAAGACTAGAGGCGTGTATGGCTGGATACTTTATGGACAGCCTTCTTATTCATCCACTAAATATGCCTATTACCCTAGTTATGGCAAACACGTGTTTAAGAGGGCCCCTTCTACTTGGGCACCATGCCTGACAGTACTTACTCTTACAAAAATGAAGAATATCAAATTTGCTGTCTTACCTTCCCCTTAAGGGTCTTATGGACACTAAAACTGAAAAGAAAAAAAAATAAAAAGCATAAAAAGCTAAGTTAATGAATAAGAGAATGGTGAAGAGGAGAGGGGAGAGCCAAAGGACTCATCCTGGGAAGGTGAAAATGTTAAAACAATAATTAAAAATAGACAAACAGAAAACATTGATGGAGTGAAATGAAAGAAAAAGGAAAGTAGAGAATCACAGATTTTGCCCCAGCATGGTGGAAATCTTAGATGGTTATTTAAAAATGGAATGAATAAAATAAAAAATGAAGGCCTTAATACTAAGGGAGGCCTCATCCTTTGTCCTCCAACATTAAATGGCCCCAAACCAGTTAGCTGTATGTGTCCCCCAGTTTAGGAATTTAAAAAGCTGGAAGGCAGAGAATACAAGGAGAAATCTGATCTGAAATGACCCAGAGATAGTAGTTGAGCAAACTAATTATGACACAGATTGACAAAAGGGCCAATGTCCTTTGACTCAACCCTTGGCTAGGGATCCAAAGCCTGTAGCACAAGAGAGGATAAAATGGTCCAGAGGTGGAAAGATGTTCCCATGACTAAAACATGAAAAAGTAAAGATTCATAGATTATTTCTTTTAATTGGCAAGTTTGAATAAATTATTTTTTATTTTTTTATTAAATCATAGCTTTGTACATTAATGCAATTGTGAGGTACAATCTGCTAGTTTTATATACAATTTGAAATACTTTCATCGCACTGGTTAACATAGCCTTCACATCATTTTCTTAGTTATTGTGTAAAGATATTTATATTCTACCCTTAGTAGATTTAACATGTACCCTTGTAAAATGTACTGTAGGTGTGGTCCCATCAGTTACCCTCCCTCCACCCATCCTCACCCCTCCATTCCCCTCCCTCTCCTCTTTCCCCTTTGTCTTGGGCTATAGTTGGGTTATAGCATTCATTTGGAAGTGTGGGTGTTTATAAATTAGTTTCATAGTAGGGCTGAGTACATTGAATACTTTTTCTTCCATTCTTGAGATACTTTGCTAAGAAGAATATGTTCCCGCTCCATCCATGTAAACATGAAAGAAGTAAAGTCTCCATATTTTTAAGACTGCATAGTATTCCAGATCCATAGACTATTAAAGAAGGTATATTTGAATATCAACATACAACAAAATGTAGTATTTCTATACAATAATAATGACCAAGCAGAGAAGCAAATCAAGAATGCAATCCCACTTACTATAGCTTACACCTCAAATACTAAAAATATATTTAACCACAGATGTGAAAGATCTCTACAAGAAGAACCACAAATCACTAATGAAGAAAACTATAAATTACACAAGTGGAAAAATATCCCGTGCTCATGTATCAAAATAATCAATATTGTTAACTGACCACACTGCTCAAAGCAATCTATAGATTCTATGCAATTACTATCAAAATACCAATGTCGTTTTTCATAAAATTTAAAAAAATTCTAAAATTCATATGAAACCCAAAAAGTGACCAAATAGCCAAAGCAATCCCAGGTTAAAAGAACAAAACTGTAAGCATCACACTATGTGACTTCAAATTATACTCCGAGGCTACAGTAACCAAAGCAGCAGCACAAAAGTAGACACATAGATTAGTGGAATAGACTGGAGAACCCAGAGGTAAAACCATGTACCTACAGCCAACTACTCTTCAGCAAACCAAACAAAAACATTCACTGGGGAAAGGACACCCCCATTCAATGAATGTTGCTAGACAAATGAATGGCCTCATGCTGAAGAATAAAACTGGGTTCTCTCACCATATACAAGAATTAACACAGAGAGATTAAATACTCAAATGTGACACATGAAACAATAAAAATCCTGGATGAAAAACTAGGAAAAACTCTACTTGATGTTGGTCTAGACAAATAATTCATTGCTAGGCCTCCCCCAAAAAATGCAACATCAAAAATAGACAAATGGGATTTAAGTAAATAAAAAAGCTTCTGCACAGCAAAAGAAATAATTAACAGAGTAAATAGAAAACCTACAGAATGGGAGAAAATATTTGCATACTGTGTACCTAAAAAGGGCTAATATGTAAAATTTACAAGGAACTCAAACAATTCAGCAAGAAAAACAATCAGCTTGGCTCGGTGCCTCAGCTCAGTGGTTAGGGAGCTGGCCACATATACGGACGCTAGTGGGTTCAAACCCAGCCCGAGCCTGCTAAACAATAATGACAACTATAACAACAACAAAAAAAATAGCCAGCATTGTGGTGGGAATCTGTAGTCCTCGCTACTTGGAAGGCTGAGGCAAGAGAATTGCTCGAGTCCAAGAGTGAGGTTGCTGTGAGCTGTGACGCCATGGCACTGTACCAAGGGTGACATAGTGAGACTCTGTCTCACAAAACAAAGAAAGAAATAAACAAAAAAGCAAACACAAAAAAAGCTCCACTAAAAAGTGGGAAAATGACCTGAAAAGCTATTTCGTCAAAAGAAGACATACAAATGACCAGTAAGTATATGAAAAAATGCTCATCATTCCAAATCACCAGAGAAAAACAAATTAAAATGACAGTGAGATACTATTTTACTACAGCTAAACTGGCCCTTTCTAAAAAAGTCAAGAAACAACAGATACTGGCACAGATACTGTGAAAAGGGAACACTTATTTATGCACTGTTGGTGGGAATGTGAATTAGTACCACCTCTATGGATATCAGTATAGAGAGTTCTCAAAGAACTAAAAGTAGATCTGCCATGCCATCCAGCAATCCCACTACTAGGTATCTGCCCAGAGCAAAAGAAAACATTACATCCAAAAGACACCTACACTTACATACTACATATGTTTATGCAGCACAATTCACACCTGCAAAGATATGGAATCCACCTAAGTGCCCATCGACCAATGAGTGGATGAAGAAAATGTGGGGTGTGTGTGAATGAAGCAATTTGGATGGAACTGGGGGCCATTATCCCAAGTAGAGTATCAAGAACAGAAAAGTAAATTCCTTTTATTCTCCCTTGTAAGTATGAGCTACACTATGGCTACACAAGGGCACCCAGAGGAGTGTGATGGACATCATATACTCATAAAGGGGCAGGTGAGTGAGAGTGAGGGAGGAAAGATTACTTGTGGGGGTACAATGTACGTTATTTGGGTGATGGACATAGAACCTCAGACTTTATCACCATACCGTATACGAGGTCCGTCCAGAAAGTACCCATTAATGTGTGTCCATCTTTTTCATAGGGCATGGCTTGATATTTTCTGGACAGCCCTCGTATACATATAATAAAATTCAACTTGTACCCCCCTAAACCTATTAATATTTTGAAAAGCTTGTGCAAGATATAGAAATAAACAAATCAATATGCAACTTGAGTTTAACATGAGGATTTCAACAAAGATGAGCATAGGTTTCCTTGTGGCTCATCTGACATGGCCCAGAAGGTCATGTCTGGACAATTCCATGTGGAGATGGCGCCAAACTGTTCCTGATAGGAATGGAAGGAAAGCTTCACTTTGGAAATTATCCTATTCTTACTAAGATTTTGCCTTTTAAAATTTGTATTTAAGATACACAAAATAATGCTTTGATATATTTATACATAGTAAATGTTATAATAGTTGAGTAAATTAACACATCCATCATCTCCCTTAACTACCCTTTAGTGTGTGTGTATGGTAAGAGCACCTAAAGGCTATTTTATGTCTGGTAGACTCAAACAATATTATATTATAATTATGTCTTCGTGTTATACCTTAGACCTTCACACTTTTCCATCCTTCATATCTACAGCTTTATATCCTTTGACTTACATCTCCCCATTTCCTCTCCTCACCCTTCCACCCTCCTTCTCACCTATCAGCCCTGGTGATAGTATTTTATTCTTGCGTTCTAATCCATTCAGGTTTTAGAATTTTAATAAAAGTAGAGTTTTTAGATTCCATCTATATGTGAGATCATGCAGTGTTTTCCTTCCTCTGCCTGGTTTCTTTCACTCAGTGTCATGCTTTCTGGGTTGACCCATGCTGTTGCAAATGGCAGGATCCCATTCACTTTTCCACTGGACACTTTATCCTCTAATCATGCTAAAGTCCAGTTAATTGATGAAGTTTCTTGAGTGTGCTTTTCTTCTCAAAGGACTACCCTGACTCTCCCATTCCATTCAAGACCAAACTTCTCGAAGGAAGTGGACAGCTCTTATTTCTGCTGATTGCTTAATCCATGGAGTCTGGGCACACTATCCTAACTCATCTACAGACAAAGGTCTCTTGAAATGATCCTCCACTTGCTAAATCCACTAGGTTTTCCTCAGCAGACTTTCCTTCTTTATTTCTTTGGAATTTGGATTTCTCAGTGTAAGGGTCATCATGTCACAGTTCCAATTCTCTTGACTTTCCAGGCCCCGTTGTTCTGTCATTTTTGAATCATATTTTGGTTTCTATTCCCTAAGTGTAGAAATTTCCCCAGGCTCTGTTCTCACTCATCTTTTCCACCCTTTTCCTATGTTCTTCCTTTTCTGTATGTGAAGGCTTTGATTATTATCTTTGCCTGGAGAGTCACAAATCTACATCTCCAGCCTTGATCATTCTCTCACGAGGCCATGTTCCATTTCTAAGAACTTGATGACTGCTTCTACTCAGATGTCCTTCAGGCACTGACTGGCAACTAACTTTACCAAAATGTACAAAATTTCCCATTTCCATTTGCGGTGATAAGATTACCCTTTTCAGATGTATAGTTATCATTAGCCCCTTCCTCCTCCCTCTTCTGTGTCCCTAACACTCATCACCTGTCTTTCTATGCTTTAAGAAAATCAAAACAATCCTACCTTGCCTCCCATGTTTTCCTCCACTGAGTCTCCAGACTTCCTCTGCAGCAGGCTCACTGCTTTGAACCCTTCCCTACTCTGGACATCCTTTCTGTCTTCTTGTCTTCTGAAGCTTCCCTCTGTTTCCCGGGTCATACCCATCAGATTATGACTTTCATGTCACCCATCAGTAAAAGGCAATAATGAATGACAAATATCAATAAAACACAGTGTGTCTTCCCCTTGCCTCTACATCCTTGTTCTGCATCTGCCCTATTTCTCAGACTTTGTTTAAAGCCCAACTTCTGAACTAATTCTTTCCTGTACGAATATCTCTAGTTCTTCAGTTTCATTCACCCTGGATCTTTTTTTTTTTTTTTTTTGTAGCGACAGAGTCTCACTTTATCACCCTCTGTAGAGTGCCGTGGTGTCACACAGCTCACAACAACCTCAAACTCCCGGATTTAGGCGATTCTCTTGCCCCAGCCTCCCAAGTAGCTGAGACTACAGGCGCCCGCCACAACGCTCAGCTATCACCCTGGATCTTAATTCAAGTTTGGCATTTGTCAAAATCCAATGACCTTCATGTGGTCGGTTGTTAGGCTCCCCCTACTCTTCTGTTACTGCCTCTCACAACTGTTGACTGATTTCCTTTTTGTGTCATTCTCTTACTGTGCCACAGGACACTCTTTTGATTTCTTGGTTTTCCCACTATCCCTTTAACCAATACTGTTTAGGGAATCAATAGTTTTTACAACGAATATATTTTTAGTCATGTAGAAGTTCAGCACTGAACCATGCATCAGAGGAAAAGTATTTCCATTAATGAATAATATGTGATTTTGAGCTTATTTCCCTTTATAGGTGGAACATTTGAAGAAAAGTCTTTTCCATGGTGATGTAGTTGAGGAAGATGATTACAGAGCTGTATTTGGGGCATTAGGACATTCATAAATCCTGTGTCAGAATAAAGATGCTGTTTTATATGGAAGTATATGGAAATCTTTTGACACCTTCAGAATACAAGCAAAGTTATGAGTAGGAAGAAATTCTTAGAGTTCTCTAGACAATATTCTGGAATTTATTAGTCAGCGTACTGTTGTGCCTATTTTTTCCTTAGGGTGGCTGCTTATCCTCTTTTATTAACTCATGCATTGAAATTATTTCTTAGCTTTTCACAGGAGAAGAGTCTCAAAGAAAAATAGTTAATCTCTGCCAGAATTAATGTTGCAGTTCTTTTTCAAGTTCTTTTTCCCTCTAAGTCTTTCCACTTAAGAAGTTGTTTGGGTATAAAACCAGATTTCTTTTCTACTTGCTACAATTATTCTATCTTCTCATTAATTTCTCATATCATAATGCCCAGCTTTAATGAAACAAATTTGCTTTGTTGTATTGCTTTGTTTTTCAGCCATACAGTGTATAAAAAAAGCAGCTAACAAGGGATGGAGAATTTGTAGAATTAGTGATTAACTTCACTTTTGACAATTAATTGTCTAATCCCTCTGAGTCTCTTTTTTTTTTTCCTCTTTTATTCCATTAAAACTTATTTGACTTATTACTCCTGGACAGAAGATAAATCATTTGTTTCCTGGTGTACCTTTAATCAAACCACATAAGACAATCTGGTTTAATAATAATTTATTCCAGACTTATCTCTATAACCTTGGGTTTAGCCCTGTCAAGAGTGATACGGCACTCTTCATACGCTGTTTATTCCTCATAATTTCTCTTTTTTTAAAATGTAGAGTGTGACAAAAAGTGCTAGAGAAAACATCCAGTGAATCCCACTGTGATACAATTTACCAACTGCTATTTTATTTATTCTCTTTAATTCACATTTTATTTTAGTGGGCTCCTTCTCCCTGATTACTGGTAAATGTGGGACAAAGTCATTGCTCCTTCTCTTGACATTAAAGCCTTTCTTAAAATTTAATACCAGCAGTGAATATTTGTTTGCTTTTCTGCCCAACCGCCTTCTTTCTTTTTCTAGTTGTAGTCAAGAGATTCCCTTTGGGGCACTAATTGTCTTTATCTGTCAGCCAACGCAATGTTCAGACTCATCACTGACTTTGGTTTTTGTGTGTATGTGACTCAGTCCTCCTGCCTCATGTCCCTGGGGCTTAGTTTTATCCCAGGAACAGGGACACGATCCAGTCAGAACTTATCCAAGCCAACTGTGAGACTTTGGAAAGAAAGACAACTTTCTTCATCCCTAAACTTGGTTGTTGTGAAAATGTAAACCTGGAGCTCTAAGTAGTCCTCTTGCCATCCTGGGGGGAAAATCCATTAATGTGCCTGAGAATGAGACGAATAGAGGCAGAGCAGATCACAGAGATAATGGATAGAAACAAGGTTTGCTTTTAATAATATTTATGCTATTTCTTTTTTACATTTTTTATTTTTTATTATGGGTACCTAATAGTTGTATATACAGGGTGGACTTAAAAGTTTGTGTGAAATTCAAAATTACATCTATTTTAAATTGCACACAATCCTTATGTCCACCCTGTATTAATAGGGTACATGTGATGTTTTGATATAGGAATAATCAAATCAGACTAACTAGAGTATCTATCACCTCGATTAACATCTTTTTCATGTTAGGAAAATTCTAATTCTACTCTTGTAGTTACCACTTACCTTCCCTTTTAAGGTTGAATAACATTCCATTTTATTACATGCTACGTGTTTTAGCTGTTTTGTTTTTGTTTAACGGTTAGAACATTTTTAATGAGAATTATTTTTCATTTTTAAAAAGTTTCAAAAATTAAGGGTATGCAGACGTTTTTGTAACCTAGATACTTTGCATAATGCTTAAGTGGCAGCTGTCAGTGTGTCTATCATCAGAATAGTGTTGATTGCACCTCTCGCCTGACCCCTCCCTTCCTTCCCCCTCTTGTTAACCTCTTGGTGTCCAATTACCTTTTCATTTCCTGTGCTTATGGGTGCTACTCATTTAACTCTCAATTATGGTGTCTATTTTTTTTTCTTTTCTGAGATACTCCACTTAGGAGAATGGTCTCCAGCACCATCCAAGTTACTACAAAAGAAATTAATCCATTCCTTTTACTATTGGCTATTCTGACAGGGGTAGGATGGAATCTCACCGTGCTTTTAATTTGCTTTTCCCTGATGATGAGCAATGGTGAGTATTTTACTTTTTTGCCATTCTGTCTATGTTCTTTTGAAAAATTTCTGCCCACTTTTTGATTGGGTTGAATGGGTTTGTGTTCTTTCTTAATGATTTGTTTGAGTTCTTTGTAAATTCTGGATATTATCCCTTTATTTGATGTATAGTTTCCAAATATTTTCTCCCATTCTGTAGGATGTCTGTTCACTCTGTTCTGTGTTAGGTTGTATATATGAGATAGAGGTATTTTGCATTCTTTTACTTTCTTGTTGAATTGCTCCTTTCACCATTATGTAATGACTATATTTTTTCCTTTTTGTTTTTAACCATTATTGATTTAAAGTCTATTTTATCTGATACAAAAATGGCTACACCTGCTAACCTTTGGTTTACATATGCATGGAATATTTTTTTTTCCATCCCTTCACTTTGAGTCTGTTGAGTCCTTGTGCATTAGATGTGTTTCTAGACACAGCATAAACTTGGGGTATTATTTTTTGTATGACATTCAGATCATTCACATTCAGTGTTAGTATCGATACATGGAATACTATTCTGTTCATCATGCTGTATGATATCTTGTTGTTTTGTTTACACTCTTGTGCTATTGCTTCATTAGAGCTTTGAGCTTTAACTTTCAGGTGTTTTCACACTGGTGGGTATCTCTTATGCTGATCCATGTATAAATGATGTTTTGAGTATTTCTGATAGGGCAGGTCTAGTAATAACAAATTCTCTTAGTGTTTGTTAATCTGGAAAAATCTTAATTTTTCATCATTTATAAAGCTTAGTTTTGCAAGATATAATGCTCTTTGTTTGCAGTTGCTGTGTTTAAGAAAATGAAAAATGTGACCCCAATCCCTTCTGGCTTGTAGTGTGTCTTCTGAGAAGTTTGCTGTTAGCCTGATGGGTTTTCCTTTGTAGGTTAATTGTTGAATTAGTCTTGCAGCTTTTAGAATTTCTCCTTCATTTTGACTTTGGTCAGATTGATAACTAAGTGTCCTGGAGATATCCTATTTGCTATAAATCTTCTCAGTGTTCACTGCCTGTCTTCTATCTGGATATCTGAATCTCTCATGACACCCTGGAAGTTTTCTTTAATAATTTTCTTGACTAGGTTAAGCTTTTCATAATTTTTGCTTTTGCTTCTCTCCTTGAGGATAATTCTATAATTCTTCTTTTGGCCCACTTGAAATAGTCCCATACTTCTCTGAGTGATTATATATTGTTCTTCACTCTTTTCTCTGCATCTTTGCCTGAAATTAATTCAAAAGCATTTTCTTCGAGCCCTGAAATTCTTTTGTTTTCTGCTGAGTTTAGCCTGTTGTTGAAGCTTTATGCTGTATTTTGAAATTCCCTAAGTGACTCTTTGATTCCTTTAATTCTTTTATGTCTTTTCTTATGTTGTCTAGTTCTTTAGTGACTTTTTTTACTTTTTTGATTCATGACCTGAAAATTATAGTTTATTTGTGCACATTTTCAGCTTTCTCTTCAATCCCATTTATTCTATTGACCATCTATATTCTGAATTGCATTTCTGACATTTCAATTTCACCTACTTCCTTTTAGTTGGCATCCATTGCTGGAGACCTATTGTGATCTTATACAGGGTATCAAGCATGCTTGTTCATTCATGTACCAGAGTTCTTATTCTGGTTCTTTCTCATCTGGCATCTCTTCTCCCAGATGAAGATAGATAAGCTTGTAGTGCACATGTTATTCTCTGCTGAAAAATCTCCTACTAACGCAAAGGAGGACAGATCCCAATAGTACACTTTGTCCCACTCTGGATTGACCTGCCAGGAGATGGGTGGATGCACTGTGAGTATTTAATATTCTTGCTATCATGGACTTCTTGCATTTCCTGCATCACCTGTCACTGGAGGTCCCCATGCTGCAGAATGAGTCAATGCCTCACCTATCTCTGTCAGCAGTGGCAACTGTCAGCCCAAGTAGGCTTGAGCATGGCTCCCTTCTGTCAGCCTGCCCTGTGGGTGGCAATCATCACCTGTCTGTGCTGCCTTTGGAGCTGCCTGACTCAGATCCACAGGTGGTGGTCTTTCTTGTCCTGCCCCTCTCCCTCTCATTCTTATTTCAAAAGCTTAATGCTGAAGTATTTATCACATATTCTAACATTCATATTTGAATATTTTACTCCATGAAATGCCTGTTTTTTGAACATATTTTCTAAAGTACATCATTGATTCTTCTAATATTTCACCAATGTAAGCTTTTTCTTTCACTTTGAGTTATTTATTTTGTTTTTTGAATAATTTATTTGCTTTCTGAATTTTTGCTACCTAAATTTAAGATCCAAATAGATTTGGACAAGAAGAGTTTTCTTCTACAATATAGTTTGTAACATTGATTTTAGCTATCTTGTAACATTGCTTTTAACTATCACTTATATGTTATGCTACTGTCTAGAATTTCTAATTTGTGCTGTCTCCAACACTATAATAGTGCTACTTAACTTCTATATGTAATATTTTGTTCTATCCCATTTCGTGCTTAGAAATGCCTTGCCTAGAAGAATTAAGTAATATTACTTAGTTTATAAAGGGATATTTATAAAATATGTTTATTTTTTGGAGATTCTAAACCAGATATTCAAAACTTAAATACTTATAGGAACTAGGTAGATAGTAGAAAAGAGTACACTTAATGTCAGATGATAGGTTCTTAGGAGATTTGACAGCTAAGTTCATGAAATCATCTGAGAAAAAGTGCTAGATACCTCATTGGTGAGAAGTACAACTTCGAAGTACTGCCCTTGGGAAACTATATAATAAATTTAGCACTGAGAGCACCTTTCAGAGGAAGTTTGGAATTTCTTTCTTTTTTGGAATGGCCATCAAAGCTGTCATCATATTACCCTTGATGTCCTAAATGTCATCAAAATATCTTTCTTTTAATATTTCCTTTATCTTTAGGTAAAGAAAAAAGTCATCGGGGGACAGAGTAGCTAGTTATTTGTTCACTCACTAAAAACTCCCTAGCAGACAGTGTTGTGTGAGCTGGTGCATTGTTGTAATGCAATAGCCTTGAGTTGTTGGCTAAGATTTTCAGTTAAGATTTTCCTACTGTTTCTCTACCAACATTTCTTTGGTCTGGTATGCTTCTCACAGTAAGTTAACAATTTTGACACGCCATTTGACAATTTTTTGAAGTGTTTACATCAGTTCTTCTCATTACCAATTTCCCTGACTTCTCCTCATCAGTGATACTTTCTCTCTCATCAGAACATTTGATCCATTTTTGCACTCCTGTTTTCATTCTTCATGTTGTTATCCCCATAAACTTGGATTAACATGTCCCTGATTTCACTTCTACTCTTCTCATGTTTAAAAAGAAATCTAGGAATGTTTGTGTGTTGCTCTAATTCAATCACTGACATTCTCATGACAGCACAAAAACACACAATATTGAACACCTCTTAGCAATTCACTGCAACACTGTCACACATCAACATGAGCACAACTGCGAGGTACAGATAGTCCACAAAACCTTACTGATTTGTTTGTATAGTACTGCCAATGTAAGTGCATGGTGGCAAGTTTGGAAACTTAATTGTCAGAAATCCATATGTATAGCTGTTAACAGTAGCTCAGTCACATTGCCCTTTCAAACCTACTGCCTTTTATAATATAAACTGAAGCTGTATGTGAGCCAAACATATGGCCAAACCAAGCAGAGTACCCATGTAATCCAACTCCTGGCTGATGGCCTCCATCTTTATTGATGGAACCCCTCATTTCTTTTGATTTCATTTGCTAATCCTATATGTCTCTTATTAAGTATACATCCTTACCACACTCATGCAAATGGTAACTACATGTGGTGATGGATGAGTTGATTAATTCGATTGTGGTAATCATTTGACAGTGTATACACATGTCAGATTATTACATTGATTCTGTGTGTATTCTATTCTGTGTGTGTTCTGAACATATGAAATTTCTTTTTCAATTTTGCTTCAATAAAGATTAAAAAATGTTTTATATATATCCAGCTAGTAGCCCTGAGATACTCAGTAATATCAAAATATGAGAGTCCATCGCATTGTAGAAATATTTTACATTCTCCCTAACTCTTAAAGTGTCAATCATATTTTAAAATTTTTGCATGAGAGGTTAAATTCTTGAACTTACCAACAATAAATAAATAGTTAAAAATGGAATTATATTAAAACAAGCATAGATACATTATAGATTATAAATGTTATATAAATTTACATTAATTAGTTTAAATAGGCATTTCAATCTAATTTCTCACTTTTTAAAAACTGTCCTACTCCTCCTCAATATAGCAAAACATTCAATCAAATAAAAAAAAAATTACCAGGCATGTATATTCTGCTATTCCTATCTTTCACACTTATTTTGATAAAACTATTGAGAAGCACTAACCTAAAATGGCCCACCTTGTATTTTCCTGAAACCTATCAGGCACATTCAACCATTTATGGAAGTATAAATTCTGCCTAACTTATTATTTAAAAAATCACTGATGTGTAGGTCACTATAAAAGTTTTGAGACAGACCATATTATGGTCCATTATAACACTTCTAAGAAACACAGTGGACAGCCTCCTTTCTGATTCACCCATGAAAGTTTCAACTTGCTTGGCTTTTGGGTGTTGGTGGGAGGGCTTCATTTGTTTCTGTCCACACAGACTTTACCCTTCTTGTTTTTTTGTGTAGCTTATCAAAACTTTTGTAATGACCCACATATCTCCACTCTGTTCAACCAACAGATATGCTGTTTGTCTTCTCTGTGCCAGGATCTGTGTTTAAGGCCGAAGAATTACAATGTAAATAGCCTCAGGCATCAAAGCAGTAACAATTGGTCATGGGGAGGGAAGAAGTGAACCCAGAAGACTTGTCCCTGTCCTGGGTTTAACATTCATGCCTTTGCATGCACACAGATCACAGATACCATGCTGTAGAGTCCATGCCAATGAAGGCCTTTACAGTCTGGCCAAGTTTTAGGTTTGCATTTTATATGTGGCTAGTCATTGAGTCTGGCTGACCTCCCACTGTTTATAGCTAACTTCAGCCATAATTTATTGTACTTCAGGAGTTAAAATGAGATGCTTTGGGGTATTATTGAATGTGATGTTTACAAAGGTCTCAAGATATATCTATCACAAATGTCAGGGGTTTTCTCTGCAGACATTTGTAGAAAGATGAGTAGTTTAAATACTTTAAGGACGTTTCTAACTTTCAGAGATTTATATAGTGCTATAAAGTATAAATGTTTTCTCCCCATTAAAAGAGAGAAAAGCTCAAATTCCATCTACCCATCTCTTGCATTCTATTTATTTTTGTCTAAACATCAAGACTTTTTTTTTTCTCTCAAGATTTTAGAGACTTTTTTTTTTTAGCAGCTTGAGGGAAGGGGTCCTAAAAAGCTGTTGCACATGTTTTGAGCAACTACTGAGCCTGGTCCTGTCTTTTTATTTGTAGCTGGGTCTAGTCTAGCTTTCCATGCTGGGTATATATGTTATTTATGCTGGGTATATATTTGGCGTGTAATTATGTTATTTAACATCAAGTAAAATGAATCTTCTTTAGGTAGGAAAAACCTTTCCTCTGACCAGTCCATAGGTGGAGATGGAGGACAGATTCCTAGGAATTATAAATCTTTACTGTGAAGTTTAAATTAGGCTCTGGGCATGCTAATTGAATGGGGTAAGGAAGAGGTAATGATACTTGTACATAAGATGTAGTCACACTTCCCAAGGAAGGAATAAGGGTGACCATCCACAATGTCATGTGCCATATTATTTCTTTTCCTTGGGAACTATTCTTTTTTTTAATTTTTTTATTTTTATTAAGTCATAATCATGTACATTGGTGTTGGCAGGAACTATTCTTATTACCTATTTTCCCTCAGGTTTTTAGAAGGAATCTCAATACATAAAGTTTGAAGGACAGGGGCACTGGAATTATAATCTAATTTTAAGTCTTAACTCTGTCATTTTTAAAGCGATTTTTAAACCTGTGTGATCCTCTTTCCTTATAGGCAAAATTTTGATAAAGATTATGACATTAGTCTCTTAGGAAAAGCATTGGTAATAACAAAATGCAATGATAAATGTAAACTGGGCTCAGTAGCTTATGCCTATGATCACAGCATGTTGGGAGGCCAAGGTGAGAGGACTGCTTGAGGCCAGGAATTTGAGACCAGATTCAACATTATAAGAAAACCCAATTTCTACAAAAAGTAGGACACTTATCCAACCACGACGGTGCACAACTGGAGTCCCAGCTACCAGAAGGTGGTAGGCTGAGCTGAGAAGATTCCTGGAACCCAGGAGTCTGAGGTTGCAGTGAGCTATGATAACGCCACTGCACTCTGGCTGGGACAACAAAACAAGGTGCTGTCTCAGACTAAATGAATAAATAAATAAATAAATACGTAAAAATAAAATCTATCATTAAGTGCCTGTCAGTAGAGAAAACCCATCAATTTGATTCCTTTTTTTGTTGTTGATAGTCTTGTTAAAAAATACAAAACAAACTGTTGAAATTATATGTTAGCTCACAGATACATTTTTTGATGGAGTTGCATAATATTTCCCCACTGTTACCCAATTCACACACCACAATATAAACAAAGACCATTTGAACTATAAATATCCTGGGTATTTAAAGTATTCGCTATAGTTACCAGTTTAGAACTTTGGACCTGGTGCCATCTTTTCATTCTGCTCACGATCGGGTTCAGTTCCTCAGCTCTTTCTGCCTTTATTGCCCCTGGGTGGATGCTATCTGCTTTAGGTTCAATATTTTCTCTATTTTGATTGAAAATAAGCAACTACACATGGTACCATTTATGGCTGGGACCCTACTCACCTCAGAAACAGTACATTTGTTTCAGCTACTCTCACAGAACATTCTTGACAGCTCTGAAAAGCTCTGCACATTGCATTTCTTAAAAATATCTTTAATTGGTATTTCTGAGTAAGCCAACAATTTAAGGCCTATATAAAAAAGAGATATGCAGAGTCCAAGAACTATAGTCCTAACTATAAAATGAGATATGTTAAGTCCAAGAACATGAAAGTATATGTAAAAGAATAGTTATTGCAGTGCTATGTATAAGAGCAAAACAAAAGGAGAAAAAATTGAAAAACAGTTCAATACCCATGAATAGGGGGATTATTGAATGAATTATGGTTCATTCCCACACCAAAATATAAAGAGCACCAGAATGTGGCAACTTGATCCTTTTGTTTAGGCTGCAGCCCCAGTGCTGTAAGAATTCCCTGCCTGTAGTAGTCACTCATTTTTTTTCTGATTATTACATTTAATGAGTTATGTGTGTATGTTTTGAATTGAAATAATGTCCATTATAAGTGGAAAAAGTGAGCTATTTAAAAACACAAAAACAAGGCATGAAGTCCTATATGCCTCATAAGTGCAATTTTGTACTGGGACAGTAGAAAAGTAGAAGAGCATATGTAGGAATGTTGCTTGGCGGGTACCCAAAGTGGGGTAGAGACAGTAGAAGATAAAGATTCATTTTTCTTTGAGACAGAGTCTCACTATGTTGTCCTGGGTAGAGTGCCGTGGCATCACAGCTCACAGCAACCTCCAACTCTTGGGCTTAAGTGATTCTCTTGCCTCAGCCTCCCAAGTAGCTGGGACTACAGGTGCCTGCCACAACATCCAGCTAGGGATATAAAGAATTTTTAAAAACCAAAGCTTAATTTCCTTGTTAAATAAAAATGAAAAATGTAAAGTTCAATTCTCGTTATTTTCATATATACAAACTTCTAATATTTATACAGAGAAAGAAAAAACATGGAAAACAAAAAGTACTCATTTTATTTGGTAAAAGGATTATAAGCAATGCTGTCTGGGGTTTATTATTTAACTTACTTTTGTAATATTGTTTTGTATTATTTATAAAGAGAATAAAGTATAAAAATAAATAAAAATGCATGTACTCTCACAATCCAGTTATAATAAACACTACCAATAAGGTTCATTCCTTCCAATTGCTTGCTTCTTGTCTTTCTCTTTCCTTTCTTCTCTTTTCTCTCTCTCTTTTGCTTTTTCTTTCCTTTTCTTTCTTTTCTCTTTATATGTTTTCTTTCCTTTAATATCTCCTTCATTTCTTCATCTACTTACCTATCTATCTAATAGAATTGGGATCACACCATGGAGGTGTTTTTGTAATATTATATTATTATGATGAGGGAAATTTCTTGGGTAACTTTTCATGTCTTTTAAAACAGGACTTTATATTGCCACTATATTCCACATCATAGGGAGGTTATCAATTGAATACGGCTTGAACATTTAACTATGACTTAGACATTTGGGGACCATTGCATTGTGTTAAATTTCTATTGTTTTGCATGTGACCATGACCCTTCTTAAGACAGACTGAGAATCTGATTTATCTTTAGGTTTTGTGTTTCCAGAAGAATAGCTGTACATACTAAGTTCTCAATATATTATTTCTTTTGACTGCAGAAATCAGTGAGCATATTCTCCTGCCTTGAATGTAAACTATGTCTAACATGAAGATCAATTATGGAATTTACAAGTTAAGAGTCTGTTTGCATGGCTATTAACAGCGGAACTTTTTGGAATAAAACAATACTCCTCTTCTTTGATTAAAACTATGCGTGTTTTTAGTAAAGAATAATGTTTCTATTTCTTTAAATATGCCTTAATTTTATAGGCCTAATACGTGTATTAGGAGGATCCAATTTAAAGCAACAGTTGAATGTTTTGTCATCTATGATCAATACAAACACTGTCAGATAGCCAAATATCATTTCCTTTCTAAATAAATATAAATGTTTCTAAAGTATGGATCTGTACATTGATGCTATCAACATGAGCACATGTCTAGCCTTTGATCTACGTGCATGCGTGCATGTTGATTACTTTTAACACGTTTGTTGAATGGCAAGTGGCAAAGTATTATTTCCCAAGAACAGGTGACAAAGGAAAAATGTTTGACATGTAAACTGAAGAGAGAATTTCATGGGCAGAAAAATCATTAACTGAGGGGGAAAAAAAGTCACAATAGCATTATTACTTGAGCCATGCTTTTTATGAGGAAAATGAAGAGTTAAAAATTATTATGTTAAAACTTTTAAGAGAAATAAAACATTTATGTATACAATCAGGGAATGGAGGCCTGAATTATTCAGAGTATTTACCTGTACAATTCTTATTCCATGGATATTGCCTTACATCCCTATTTTGCCTGATAAATATTTCATTCTGAGTTTGACCACATTGGACCACTTGGACTAGGTATGGAATATTCAAAGGTTGTTAAATCTCCATTTTTTTGCTGGAAAAAGATGAAATCATTAAAACCTTATTCAAATAAATAAGAGGTGCATACCAGAGAAGGTATATGTATCATCACCTAAAAACAGAAAGTCCAGAGGGAAATTACAGCACACACATATCCTCAAGGCTAGCACTGCTAATTGTATACCCAACTCCATGATGTTTAAATGAATGTATACCCCCAAAATATATTTTTTTAATTGCATTGCCAATTTTAGTAAGAGTTGCTGTGAACTTTTGAGCTATATATTCCTTTCCATTCTTTGTTGCCTTGTGTTATTCCTGTAGATCGGTGAATGGAGTTATCTGAACTAGCACTGTTCTGCCTTAAACGAAATAATACAGGTGTGCATATGCTATAAAATATAAGTGTTGTAAATACTTAGGTATTTTCATTACCTATTATTGTGTATATCCTATCAGCAAGTGTATAACCCAGGTATTGTGGACAGCCTTTAGCCAATATCTATAGTCATGTTAAATGTAAGGATACTATGAACACTTTAAAATATAATAAATATTATATTAATCCCTGTTAATGGGACACAGATAAATCAAAAAGAGTCAGTGGCTAGTTCATACCCACAGCAAGAAAGACAATGAAAATAATCTGTCCTGTATGCTCTTTATCGATCTGTTCTCAAGGAAGATTCTCCAACGCAAAACGTTACATGCTTACATGTTCCATTTCACACTATAAACTAGATCCAGCATATCAACCGCTTTCTCCAACTGAAGTATACTTATTTAAATTGTAGTTGATTCCGAAAATATATGGATAAGCAGAAAAAGTAATTTAAAGAATAATTTAAATGATTTAATTTAAAGAATTTAAATGATTTCCATTTTTACAAACATTAGTTAAATTCAGATTTTGCCCCCCAGCTTTCTCCAATTTTTTACCCTCTCTCTCTCTTTTACTGTCTCCCATTAAGTTTAATACCATGTCACTCTTCTACACATATTAGCTAACACTGGTCAGCTACAAATTAAACTTCTGCTAGATTCGTTAATACAAACTCGATGTCAAGAATGAAAATAAAGCTTTCAATATTTGCAGCACTCTTTTTTTCCAGTTTGAAAAAATATGAAAAGCCATTCAGAAATTAGAGCTCAGTTAATTGTGCAAACATTATATTTTCAAAAGAAAACTTACTTATAAAATGAATACTTAAGAAACTAAAATTAAATAACTATGTAGAATTCTTTTCCCATGTACTTAACCATAATAGTTTCTCTACAGATTATATGTGTTTCTGTATATTTTTGCTGGAGAACTGACTTTGAGTATACAAAATTGAAATGATTTTTTTTTGGCACTGTCTTTCATTAACACTATGGTATTTTTTCTCAGACTCATGAAGTGGTGAGCAGAGTAGGTCATTCTGGGTTAATTTACAGAGCATCAGCTTATCTTTGCAACAAGAGAGCTAGAAAAGAAACTAAAAACAAAAGAAAGAAAGAAAAAGAAAATAAAATCTTATCTTAACTAATAAGAATCCCTACATATTTTCAGAATAAATCATAATAAAATATCTGCAGAGAGGACCTAAATTCCCAGCATAATCTCCACATATTGGCCATGATTCCCACTGTTGATCCTTTCTGTAGTTTTCCACTCTTGTCTAGAATGTCATCAATTTCCTTCACTGATTCGAAATCTGCCTCAGAAATAGGTACCAATGGAGGCAAGATTACATGCGAAAGGCTGAACTATGAACACAGAGGAAAAAACAGAATCAAGGGCACAAACAAAACAATTGTATGTGTGTGTGTGTAAATAATATATCCAATATGTGGTAAATATAGAGAGAGTCATACATCAGGTGACGCGGTATAGTTAGTAATGCTGTAAGCCATGACTTTGGTTTTGTTAGCATAGTACCAGATTTTTTGGTGTATTTTGTATTCTTTTTTAGTACTAGAGAGGATAGGAAAGGAAACTAGGATAATTCCCTTCTTTTTGTTTATTAAAAACGTTTTTGATATGGAATAGTTATACACATGCTTATCTTGAGGGGACATGTGATGCTTTGATACCTGTATGCGATGTGTCCAGATCAAATCAGAGTAATTCGGATATCTATAAATCCAACATTTGTCTTTTTATGTGTTGAAAACATTGGAATGCTTCTGGCTCAGCTATTTTGAACTATACTATAAATTATTGCTAACTATAATTCCCCTCCTGCACTATTGAATTCTATTACTTATTCCTTGTTTCTAAGGATATTTTTATAACCATTAACCAGCTTCTTTTCATCTTCCACTTTCATATTTGTCCTGTGCCAAGCCTCACTCTTATTTAACTGTTTTTTCTACCATTCCTCCACTTAGGAAAAGGAAAAAACTTATGATTATACAAGATCCTAAGAAAGAATATTCACACTGAATGCTCTGCAGTAGACATGACTTGCTGAGTGCACGAAGGGACCTGAGGACACTTTTCTGTCCGTTGCTTACCTTCAAGCGGCTGGAAAAGCCAACTGGTGGAATGAGTTTATAGCTCTCAGGAAGACAAGCTGTTGTGCACTGTGACACACACAACATACTGCCGTGAAGTGGCGTGTAAATATAAAACAGAATTTATTGAGAGGAAAAACCTAGAAGCAGAAAAGCATTATGGAAGTTCCCCCGAGGTCTCATTATTCTTCATGAAGATGTGCTCAGATCGAGCACAGTGGAGCTGGACAGAGGACTCCTTCCCCTTCGTGCTCCCCAGATTTACAGGGAACCGGGCTGATGGAATGCAGCTCTTTGACTCTGCAATGATATAATTTTCTGACTAAGGATATGGCCTCATTAGTAAGAAGAAATTTCTGGAACTTCTGTGGCTAGTCCCAGCCTATCTGCTGATGTAGCTCAGACATGCTGAGCCTGCCAAACCTGGGAGGACAAGCTTCCTGAGCTGTGTGGATGTATCTCTCCGCATAGGCACAACTCTCTGGCACATTCTATTGCAATGAAGAAAGCTTTAATTTAGAGCTTGTCTCAGTCAACAAGGTCCCTGTGGAAACAGCCCCCTGCACTAAAGGATGCGGTCTGTGCCCTCTCCACACATACTCAGAGGCCCCAACCAGCTGCAGAGAGCTACCCTGTACTGTTGGTGAGACAGCTCTTTGAAAATCCCTTCTGTATGTCACATTGATGCATCACCTTACCTCAAGGAAGGAGCCCTTCCAGGACAACCAGTTGCTAAGAGGCAAAGCTCATCATTTTGAAGGGCTAGGTGAAGGCCAATTTAATTTCCTTCAGGGGAAAATGTCACCACCACCACTGGTAAGCGCAGAGCATGCAGAGTGAAATTTGGCTATATCTTCACATGAAGTTGCTCCTGGAAGAGAAAGACATGATTTATGACCAAAGATCCTGCATTTTCCCGTAGGGGGTTTATTTCATGTAAGAAATAAAAGGAAAAAGGAAAGATATTTAAAAAAGAGATTTGCTAGTTTTTGTTGATCAGAAAACCTCCCTTGCCATTTTCGCTATAATAAAAAAAGCAAACTGAATAACATAACCCATAATTGCTGTGATGGTGACTGAGAGGCAGAGAAATTAACATCTCCCCAAACAAGCTTCCCTAATGATGCCTCCCTCTCCGAACAAGGGAGCAGCATGGTTTCTAGATACCAGATTTAATTTCACATTTCTCAACAAACTACGAGTTTCAGGTAAACACATACACACCATCTTGCATAAGAGTAGAATTGTTACAAAAACGCCCTCGAGTAGCATGCCTTTTTAAAATTTTGAAACATTGAAAAACTTACTTTATGAGAGGGATATTTTAGTATATAGATGTTTTGAACTAAACAAGTTCACTAAAGCAAACGGAAAATAAATAGGAATGTCTTTTTTTAGTAGTATTTTTATTAAGCAGTAACAATGTTTTTTAAAGATGCTTTAGAAAAGTGTGTTTTTAATTTGGTACATAATGATATAAACTCTATTTATATCAATAAAATGTTTTTCTCTATGTTGTTTTCTACACATGGGTATCCAGTATACATAAAATGTAGAAATCTAAAATCTATACCTCCTTCATCACATTGTTACCGAGATTCATACATTTGAATTACTTTTGCATTGCTTAGCTGATAGTAGCTGTTACTGTTTTTAGTACGCTTCTCTGAGATTTTCAGCTCTTGTTTCTTTTATCTTTCCTGATTTAAATGTTATCTCATCTTATTTGTTTTATTCATCTCTACTCCAGCTTTTCTTTTCTTTCTTTTTTTGAGACAGAGTCTCATGCTGCTGCCTAGGTTAGAGTGCCAAGGCTCAGCCTAGCTCACAGCAATTTCAAACTCCTGAGCTCAAGTGATCCTCCTTCCTAAGCCTCCCAAGTAGCTGAGGCTATAGGTGCCTGCTACAATGCATGGCTTATTTTTTCTATTTTTTAGTAGAGATAAGGTCTCACTCTAGCTCAGCCTTGTCTTAAACTCCTGAGCTCTAGCAATCCACCCACCTCAGTACTCCTAGAGTGCTAGGATTACAGGTGTGTGCCACCATGCCCAGATGATCTATTTTGAATGTTTGCTCCAACCAGTTTGTATCTCTTCTGGATTCATGCTATTTTACCACTTAATGAGCATTGGATATGGGTGATGTTGAGGAGGAAAGGCCTAATGATGGAGTTCTGGAGGTTACCCTTAGAAACTTCCTTCATCCTTACCTGTATAATCAATAGTATGTTTAAAGGGTGGTAGAAGAAGCCTCCCAAAATAGGCCAGTTTGGTACAAGGATTATTTTTAGCCAAAGACCCTTGAAAAACATAAGATGTGGTAAGGGCATTCTAATCTCCCCTTTTCTTCCTAAAAATAGGTGATTGAAAACTCTAGTGAAAGATACCAACCCTTGGTTTGGCGCCTGTGGCTCAACGGGCTAAGGCGCCAGCCATGTACACCTGAGCTGGTGGGTTCGAATCCAGCCCGGGCCCACCAAACAACAATGACAGCTGCAACCAAAAAAAAAAAAAAAAAAAAAAGATACCATCCCTTTACCAAAAGAAAAGGAATGTTCTTCCACAAGGACTCACAGTTGAGAGAATTCTGCACAAACAGACCTCTTCAAAACAAGTCTTATCTTCCTTTAGCCTCCTCACATAATTTAATTACTTTCCCACAATTATCTTCTTTAGTTCAACCTAAGATAAAAGCCCTTAAGTTTCAGCACTTCATTGGGTCTTCATTTCCTTATGAGAGCTTCCAGTCCATGTAAATCTTATGTAAATTATTTTTCTTCTCTCTGGTTAATCTGTGTCATCTCAGTTTAATTCTCAGGCCCAAGGAAAAACTCTAAGAGTGTGGAAGAAAAATTTTGACTCCTCTACATTTTAATATATTCAGTCAACATTCATTCGTTCAATCATTGACCTATGTGCCACCTTCTCTATGCTGTGAGATCACACCATACCCATAAGAAAACCATGAAAACACCTTAAATTTATTTGCACCAAAACTATGTCATTCTTCTAATCTACCAATTTACTATCTCCACTCACAAAGACTAAGCTAAAAACAAGGAAAGAAAAGTGGTGGGGGAGGGGAGGAATTTGGTTAAAGCAAGATATGCAAAAACTGGTTAAACACAATTCAGTACAGGAATTTTATTTCAGTTCAACAAATACCCATTGCATTCTGCAAGGTGGCAATCTCCAGGAAGCAAAGAGGAGCCCACCTAAGTCTTAACACTGGAGCCATTCCTGGGCCCAGTTACACCTGTGCAGTAAATGGTACCATGTTGGATTTGGCTGTGTCACTGTATATTAGTATTCTCGTCTACATCACTTTCTGTTGTCATACAGTAGCACTCAAGGAAAAATACTTTAGCAGCCCCTATTATATTTTTTCAGCACCTCTATCCCCTATTCTGTACACTCATGGTCTTAACAGACATGGAAAATAAACCATTTCAGAAGGGATTGCACCAAATATTGAGTGGGAAGGTGATCTATAAATTCGTAATTTGAAATCTACTGATTTTTTTTAGTATAGTCAAGCCATAGTGATGGTGCAAAGCCTTTGAAAAATGGGGGATAGGTAAATTTAGCAATAGGCTCAATTATATTTTGTCCAGGTAATAAGTGGCTCTTTTGAAATAAGACAGAGCTGATCATTTTATTATTTGATTAGAGTATTCTAATTGTGCCCAGTTAATCAGTTAATTCCCTGCTAAGTCTCACAACACATTTGGAGAATCAAATGAGGATGCAGAGAATAGAAACCAAGCAACACTTTCCTATTTTGTCCAGACAGTGCTAATTGACCTTTCTCCTGTTACTTTCAAGGCAATTAGGAAAGATAAATTGTAGCTTAAGAACTTAGGACAAGCTAGAGGGAAGAGTAACAGAACAGATGGAGACAGGGATATATTTTACCTTGGGAAAGTTGAGTAATACCATTTGTGACTAGTCCTCCATAATGTTGGAAGTGGGAAGTTGCTTACGAGGCATTTACTGCCTGACAATTAAGTTTGCATAAACTCATTCTAGAAAAAGTGTTACATACCTCATTGCTGAATATCATGATGGTCACACACAAAGTACTCCCCTTGGGAGACTATACACCAATACCAGTGCATAGTCCACCCTTAAAAGAAATTTTGGAACTCTTTGTCCGGGATGACCATTAGAGCTATTGTCACATGGCATGCAAAAACAGGAAACAACAATAACGAATGCCACTCAGCAAGACACTGCCACACATCGGCACAAATTTAGCTGTGAGACACAGGTATATGAAAGTTTCAAACCTTACCAAATTGTTTGCACAGTGCCTCTATCACATGGTGGCCAGTTTGCAAACTTAATTGTTAGTCTGTATAAGATGACAGTTCTGATGGTCATTTTGTGGGTGTTGTGCATAGTCTCCGAAGGGGAGTCCTTTTAAGGGGATTGTAGTAACATTCAGAAGTGAGGTATGTAGAATTTTTTCTAGGATCATTCATAAATTTAATTGTCACACCTAAATATATATAGGACATAGAAACTTCAGATTTCTGGCTGTATAATAAATCATTTGTCTTAAAATTTAGGTGAATGTTCATGAACTCTATTTATTTTTTTCAAACAAAAGCATAGTGGTATCTGATATGAAATAGTTATAATGTTCAAACCAGACATTTTTCTGAACTGAGGCCAAAGCAAGTAAACTCATCATTTGTAAAGAAAAATGACAGATGTCACCTTCAGGAGCTATTGTATTTCCTTCACACACCTCTGCAGTTTTGGTTCTTGAACAATAGGAACCTGGGCAACACTAGGCTGAATCACCATGGCAAGAAATTGCATTTTCATATTCCTTTGTGTCACATCTTTAAACAGGTAGAATGGTTTGGGTACTGTTGGATAGATGGCATTTATCTATCTGACCAGTTTGCAATTGTGCAATAATACTTTCTCCCTAGATTGAAGCAATGTGATTCTGTGTCCTGATTCTGTCCTCACCAAGGACTTCATTTTGAAAGCTCAGCACATTTTTGGTATATATATGTTTAATGAATGGTGATAATGAGTTCAAGAGTTTCACAAATATAAAAATGAGCGGTTAGTAGAGACTTTAAAAGGAAGGAGGTTAAGAAGAAAATGTGCTGGCAGATGCAGGTTGTATAAACAGATAATGATGGAACAGTGTGTAACTGGAAGTTTCAGTAACAGGACTCCAGCGATGAGTCTTAAATGGGTCCCGTTCTCCATTTATATATGACTGAAGAATCCTCAGACTGAGATACATGGTCCTGGGATGCTAAGGCTAAGAGAGAAAGGACCTTTGTTAAAAACCTATGAAAAATTATTTAAAGATAAAATTTGAAAAGTAAAAGCACAATTTTGAAAAATTACATCCTAAGTTTTGTCAGTTAACTAGTTATCAGCTTTAGCTAAATTACCAAATCTCTTGGTTCCTCAATTTCTTTATCTGACCAAAGTGCTAACAATGGCCCCTTCACTGGGTGATTGATGTCAGTTACCACTGAACCCATAGTAAATATATTTTTATAGTTGGTTATGTTCATGTATATAGCAATATTAAAATGTTATTAAAAGTTTTGAGCATGAAATATAAAACATTTTTTCCTTGAAAACAATTTTCAAGCAATATTACTGAGTATCTAGTATCTGCTGAGCACAGCAGTCTTCTGGGAATGTAAATAAAAATAAGTCATCCAGGAACAACAACTCAAACTTGTAGTCCCAGATACTCAGGAGGCTGAGGCAGGAGGATCTCTTGAGCCCAGGACTTTGAGGGTGTGGTGAGCTATGTTAACACCAATGTACTACCACCTAGGTGACAGCGTGAGACCCCATCTCCAAAAAACAAACAAAAAAGGAAGTCATGACCTCTGGCCTCAAAAGTACAACATAGTAACAAATATTGCTGGCATTTATTTCTTCTTTTTATTCCCTTTCTCATAGAATTTTTTCAACCTGGTAGTGAATGTTCTTTTCTATTTGCCTTTGAAGTATCTCATTCCTCCTTTGCTCCTCTATATTTTTCTTTGAATAAAGTCAGTTCTTTCCTTCCTGCTAACCATTCAATATTCAAATTCTAAGTGTTCTGAAAAATAGCAATTACAACACAAAGAAATCCTCAATGAACTTAAAATAACAATAGGTGCCAAAATATTAATAAGGATGAAATTAAATGATTAAGTATTTAGATATAAAAGAATTCCATTTCCCCAAGAATAAATTATTTCAAGATTATTTGCAAAATAGGAAGAATGAAAGGAAACTATTCATGTTTTTACCTTGTTTTTCTTTAAAAAAATGATGGTTAACCAATGGACACAAACATAAGAATTTTTATTTAATTTTTAAAGTTGTTGAGTAATTCCACATTTATAAGAAAATGAACATGAGAATTTAGGGGGTGAGGGTAATGTGTCATGGCAGGCTGAGATTCTAAGGGCTAGACAATTTCACTCATGGTGGAGGACCTAAAGTCATTTCACAAATTAGCACTTAAAAACTTGTTAAAATAACCTGATTTATTTGTGGTGTAAAGAGTCTTCGTATAACAAATGGTTATTGGTAATTTTCATTAAAAATTAATTCCTCATCTAACTGACATATGTCTGCCTACTAATCCTCACTATTTTTTTCTTCAAGAATCAAACCTAGAAAGAATCATGAACTTCATTAAAATATGCTAATTACCATTATTAGTGCTGCTATGATAATATTTATTTTGTACTTTTCTTTCCTTTCTTTTCTTTTTTTTTTTTAAGATAGAGTCCCATTTTGTCACCCTCCGTAGAGTGCTGTGGTGTCCCAGGTCACAGCAACTTCAAACTCTTGGGCTTAAGTGATTCTCTTGCCTCATCCTCCCAAGTACTTAGGTTACAGGCACCCGCCACAATACCTGGCTATTTTTGTTGTTGTTGTTGTCATTGTTGTTTTAACAGACCTGGGCCAGTTCGAACCCACCAGCCCTGGTGTATGTGGCTGATCCCCTAACCACTGAGCTATGAGTGCTGAGCCTATTTTGTAACTTTCTTGACAATTTTATTTGGAAGGTATTTCAATGATTATTTCACTACTTGTAATATTATGCTAGAATATGTTAATCATGAAAAATTTCTCCAGCTCATTTTCTGGTCGATCCCTAGTCTTAACACATTCTTGGCCTCTTATACATTGCGTGAATGTTATGCTGTGTTTTAATTCCCCGTGTGCCATTTTTTCCTCAGATGTAGATAGACTTATTCTGAAAAAAACAGTAGAGCCTTTTAAATACTTTTCCTTCAGAGTTAGGTAGGATGTCTGCTATAGTCTGTCAGCTATAAAAAAATATTGTAGACTAGGGAGCTTATAAACAGTAGAAATGTATTGCTCGCAGCTCTGGAGCCTGGGAAGTCCAAGGTCAAGGCACTGATAGACCTTGGTGACTAGTGAGAGCCTGTTTCCTAGTTAATATACAGCTGTCTTTACACTGTGTCCTTACATGGCTTGCATAGGAGAGGTGAGGCTAGGCAGCTCTCTTTTATAAAAGCACTAATCTATTTACAAAGTCTCTGCCCTCCTGACCTAATTTTACCCAGAGGCCCCACCTAATACCGTTATCTTAGCAGCTAGGATTTCAACATGTAAATTTTGGGGAGACATAAACATTCAGATCATAGCATTCGTACCTGGTCCACCAACATTTATGTTGTTTACACTTGACAAATGCATACATTTCACCCCTCTTAATCCCAATGACCCCTAAAGTCTTAATTCATTCCAGTACCAACTCAAAAGTCTAAAGCCCAAAGTCTCATCAAAATATTACCTAAATAAGATAGGGTGAGAATCAAGGTAGAAATCATTCTAAGGAAAATTTGATGTCCAGCTGTGAACCTATAAAACCAAAGAATTTATGTGTTTTCAGAATACATTGATGGAATGGTATAAGATAAACATTTCCATTTCAAAAGAGAGAAATAGGCAAGAAAAAAGGAATGACAGATCCCATGCAAGTCTAAAACCCAACAGGGCAAATGATATTAAACTTAAAGGCTTGAGAATAATTCCGTTTGGCTTGGTGCTCTGTCCTGCGGGCCCACTGGGCTTTAGTGTCAACTTCTGGACACAGTGGGGTGGGATCCCACTTTCTGGACACATTAGAACTGTCAAACCACAACTTTTCTTATCAAGGATTGGGCCTGGGCCTGATCCCCAGGTGGTTATCCTTGGTGACCCCATCTCCAAAGACTCTATGCCTGGGTAGTGCTCCCAAGTTTCCTGCAGGTAAAAATCACACACCAGTGGCTTTACTGGATTTTGGAGGGTGGCCCTGCCACATGGCTCTGCTGGACACTGCCCTGCTGGGAGCCCTCTAGAATGGCCCTGACTTCACTGGGGCACTTGCACTATGGGCCTGGGAGGGCAGCCCTGATGATATTTGAGTTCCTGTGGATTTATTCTCCTATTTCCTTGGACAAAGAGGCCTGGCTTCTTTTCAGATATCTGACTAAGCTTCTCAAATCACTTTTTGGCAACACCCCTGTCTTCTCTCCTGGACAGGCTGTCTCATTATTTTTTACATAGAAAATCTAAGAATGTTTCAAGTCTTTAAGTGCTCTCCCACTTTTGAATAACAGTTTTTTCTTTAGCTCATTTCTGTCTTCACATAATTTACTAGAAGTAGTAAAGAGAAGCCAAGCCAGACCTTCCTATCTTTGCTTCAGACAATTTCATTTCTTTCAAGCTCTACCTTTCACAAAACACTAGAACACAAACACAATTCAGCCAAGTTTCCTTGCTATTTTATAGCAACGATAAGTTTTCCTCCATTGTCTAATACACATCCTTATTTCTATCTGAAAATGGAAAATTTCTTTACCACCTAATTTCCCCAACATTCCATTCAGGATTCCTCAGGTGTTCTCTCAAAAGACTACATTTTTCTCTACAACTCTTCCCCTCTCCTTCTGAGGCCTCACAGAATGGCCTTAAATGGTCGGTCTTTTTGTGGTCATGTGGGCCTTTTCTATCATGCACCTCAAAACTCCTGTGGTGTCTACTTTTTATCCAGCTCCAAAACCTTTTCTGCATTATTAGATCTTTTTTACAGCAGCATCCCTACTTCTCAGCACCTTTTCTACTTTAGTCTTTCCAGTTTTCCTTTAAAAGAAAGCATCATAACCTGGATAGCTCATAAAGCAACAGAAATTTATTTCTCACAGTTCTGGAAGCTAAAAGTTCATGATCAAGACAACAGACCATTCAAGGTCTAGCAAATAGAAAGAACCTCTCTCAGGCCTGTTCTGCAAGAGCACTAATCCCATTTAAAAAAAAATTTCTTTTTCACTAATCTCATTTATGAAGACTCCTTTCTCAAGACCTGATACCCTCTCAAAAGCCCCATATACTACTACCAGCACCTTAGAGGCTAAGATTTCAGTCTATGAACTTTGGGGAGAAACATTGAGACCACAGCTAACACCCTAGACATTGTAATCCATTGTCCCACTTGTTATTGTGTCTAACAGCAAGGAAGAGCCCTATTTTCCATTTGATGTAGCCTTATGGTTGAGAAAATGAGAAAACTAGCTGAGAGTTCAGGTAAATCCCAGCTCTGCTATTACATACCTCATTGTAAAGCAAGTGACACTCAACATCTTTGAGTCTAATTTTCTCATCTGTAATAATAGTATTATATGAGCTAAAATTTAGCACAATTCTTTTTTTTTCTTAAATCATAGCTGTGTACATTAATGCAATCGTGGGATACAATGTGCTGATTTATATACAATTTGAAATCATGTTTCTTGCATACTTTGCAAAAATTATATGTGCAAAGAAGAAATGGAATTTAAGAAGAGAAGTCCTGGCTTGGTGCCTGTGGCTCAACGGGCTAAGGCGCCAGCCAGTACAACTGAGCTGGCAGGTTCGAATCCAGCCCGGCCCGCCAAACAACAATGACGGCTGCAACCAAAAAATGGCCGGGTGTTGTGGCAGGCGCCTGCAGTCCCAGCTACTTGGGAGGCAGAGGCAAGAGACTTGCTTGAGCCCAGGAATTGGAGGTTGCTGTGAGCTGTGATGCCATGGCACTCTGTCCAGGGTGACAGCTTGAGGCTCTGTCTCAAAAAAAAAAAAAAAAAAGAAGAGAAGTCCTTTTGGAAAAATCCAAAATCAATTTTATAATGGTGTCTAAAAATAGTGCTGTTTAATGGAGAAAGAAAAATCATTATGTCAAGTCACCTGGCTCCTCTGAGATTTTATCATGTAAGATGAATCATGCAATCTCTTTTAATCAGAGTTTTCTGATTAACTAATAACATCAACTTCATGGGGATATTGCAGTGACTAAATGAGGTAATGTGTGTAAAACAGGTAGCATAGAATTTGTTTTTTGACACATACATAACATATTATTTAAAGAGTTGTAACATAGTCACATGAAGAGGCCCAGAATGCTCTTGAAAATGAATGCTGGTACTCTTGTGAGCAATCTGGCTTAAAGACATGCATTTGAGAATCTCAAATAATAAAGTCACTTGTAAGAAAACAATGATAACATACAAGATTTCAAGAAAAAAGTGATGGTTCCCAATATTAGCCATGTATCTCTATTTCATGTAGAACCTATGCAAATTAATATTACTAGCTTCATACTCAAGCCCAGTGATTTACAATCTCCAGATGAGGGCCACAGATGAGGTTTATGAACTCAGCCTTGTATTTGGGCATTAAGGGAGAATTCAGGGGATGACATAATTTAGAGAGAAGAAGGATTCCTAGGAGAAATACTCAAGAGACTTAAAAAGTCTAGACATATGTGAGACAGAGGCTAAGTGAAAGATTGAATTACAATTCTTTGGACACATATTAGAAGAAAGATGAAAAATATAGTTAAAATGAAGAGAAGACCTTAAATGGATTTTACATGCATGTTAATAAGCTTAGTACACATATCAAACATGAATAAATTTCCTTTGCCAACACAAGAAAAAAAAACAAAACAATAGAATAGAAAAAACTTTGAATCTCACCTTTGTAGCCTTTGGCTATAAAAGAAATAATTGATGAAAGGGATGAGATATGCAATGACCATTAAATGCACCTGAATCATGAATACATATATTATTAAAAAGAAATGACCAGAAAGTCCATATAACTGTATCACACAATTGGTAAGTAGTAGACATTGATAAAGTATGAAAGAAGTGGAAGTATATCATTTTTACTCTTTACAGGGCTGTGCAAGGTATTTATTTTCCTGGCCACTTGAAAGCATACAGGTCAGCGTACCAGCAACTCATTACTTTATTTACCCATGTTCAAAGATCGATCAATCAAAATAGCCTACTCAAAAATGCAAGAATCAGAAGCCGACTCTAAGGATTTACTTTAAGAAAATGATTTAAAAGGATGAAACTTTAAACATCAAACCTCCTGTAAGAGGAAGATCAAAAACGATCAGCTTCTCTCACTGCTCTGCTTTTCTAGTGGGAGCATAGACACTCTCATTCCATCATTGATTTATCTTCTGGTGGAAACACTATGATGAGTACAGTACCTCCCTCTGACCAGAATGTTCAACAAGCCTCTGTGCAATTTCCATGTTTCAGGATGTATCATTTGTATACGCCCGGGGAGAATGTTTAACATTTCCTTAAAACTGGTGTGAGTTTTCACTAGGGTCACTGTCATAGCAACCAAAAGACAAACGTCGTAGATAGCTTGGGCTTGATTCAAGCGTTAGCCTCTTTTAACCTGGCATCGTTGTATATATGCATTCAGTTGTATATATTTATTTCTGCTATGAAATAAAATATTTTCAACTCTGGAATAGATTAACAGTGCACCCTAGAAGTTGAGTTCAAAATTATCTTTGGGGTATAGCTTTAGAAAATTAAATAGGATGTAATATTGGCCACAGTGGCTCATGCTTGTAATATTAGCACTCTGGGAGGCCAAGATAGGAGGATTACTTGAGCTCAGGCATTTGAGGCCAGCTTGAGTAAGAGTGAAACCTGCCTCTGCTAAACATAAACATACATACATACATAAATAAAATAAGCTAACTGGGTGTTGTGATGGACACTTGTAGTCCCAGCTACTTGGGAGGCTGAGGCAGGAGGATCGCTCCAGCCCAAGAGTTTGAGCTTGCTCAGGAAGGGAAGGACCTGGACGCAGAAGTGGTGGCGGCGCCTGGAAGCAGGTGGAGGTAATGACCGCGACGCCTGACAAGAGGACGGAGAGCAGTGAGGAGGGTGGGAGTTGCAGAGAGGCCTCCGCCTGGTAGGACCCGCGCGAGGTGCAGGGATGGCTGGGCCTCCCTTCCTCGCCCCCGCGAGCGCCCGCAGTGACGGCGACGGTGATGGCGGCGGTTCCTCGACAGCCCCAGGGAAGCTGCGCTCCCAGAGATAACATCCAGAAAATGCCCAGAAGAAACTTCCTGCTGGAAAAACTGAAAGAAGAAGTATTTATAACACTGGAGTTTGTGGATAATTTGTCAAAATGGCAGAAAATAATGGAAATTATAGTAAAAATGTAGATGTCAGGCCCCAAACCAGTCAGAGTAGAGGTGCTGACCGAAAGGACGGCTATGCGTGGAGTAGAAAGACGTCGTCTTGGTCAAAAAAGAGAGAGAGCTGCCCCGGTGCTGGCACGGTGAGCACTGTGGGAAAAACAGAAGTGTCACTGAGGAGCCCAGAGAGGAAGCACAGCTGTTCATGCCTCGTGTTGGACTTAGATCATTCCGGTGGGCAAAGATCAGAAACTGCAAGATGCTGTGGGCAGTGTTCTCCAATTAAGAACTGCAGAGGTGGGCACTCTTCGGGGCTTCCATCTAGAAGGAAAATTCACATCAGTGAACTCATGTTGGATGAATGTCCTTTCCCACCTCGATGGGATTTAGCCTTTAGGTGCATTTTATTAAATGATACACGGCTCCTATACATCCCAAATCATACGATGGGTAAGCACAGACTTGTCTCAGAGTGAACTGAGAGGGGGGAGCGTATACCCAGAGGAGACGGGGAAGAGGATGCAGACTGTTTCTCACAGACCAGCATTCAGCCCAGTGTGACAGCCACCAACACTGCCCCGTATGGGGGTCCCGCCTGGCTCTGTGATGAGCCTAGTTTCAAATCACACTGTAGAAGACAGTGATATGGATTCAGATAATGAAATCATATCACTTAGCACAAGTTCCAGGAAAAGAAACAAACCCAAATGGGAAGTAGATGATGAAATCCTGCAGTTGGAAACACCTCCTAAGTACCATACCCAGATTAAATCCACTGTCTTGTTCTGGATCTCCTTCAGATCAATAACAATCCATGTTACTGGGGAGTTATGGATAAATACGCTGCTGAAGCTCTGCTGGAAGGAAAACCAGAGGGCACCTTTTTAC
>CAUYON010142192.1:0-13930 GCA_963573935.1 Arctocebus calabarensis
GGCAACTAGATAGCAGGGATCCGCTGGAAGCTCTTGTATAATTCACTTTGATGCTCTGTGAGCTCAGGAGGGCACCCCCCCAGCCAGTAAATTAGTCTGGGAAGTTTGATGCCTCCTTTCCCACCTTGTCCCTTTGTCACACCCAGTCAGTGGTAACAGTTGTGATCAGTTTCCTCCAATGAGCCGATGCTCCAGAGGTTTGCGCCTACCTGGGTCACAGTGAGGTCTGTGGGTCCACAACCAGTCCACTACTCCCTGTCACTGTTTGGCAGGGGGAGGTGGGGCCTGACAACCTGGGTACTTAACAGGGCCTGGGGCGTTTCACTCAGTTCCAGCCCTGTCCCTGATTGATGTTGCTGCTGGAACAGAACAAGTTTGCAGAATTTATTTCTATCAAGGCTATTTTCCCTGATCAGATTGGGGCTACAAATGGGTTTTACTCTGTCTGTGAGTTCCAACCCTTTGTCTCAGCTTTCATCCCCTGAGGGCCAGGTTAAGCAAAGCAGCCCCTCTGCGAGTATTCTCCCAAAACAATTCCACAACACTTGGGAAGGAAAATCAAACCTTCCCACTACCACACACCCAGTGTTCAACGTTGGAAAGTCCTCGGGTGATTGGCCCAGTTAAAGAGGTACCAAATCAATTGTCCCAGCCAGTATCAATCTCAAATCAAAGAGTTGAAAAGTCTCTGGTGACTAGACAGCTGAAGTCTGCTGGCAGCTTTAGTATAACTCACTCCAGTGTTCTGTGAGCTCAGGAGGGCCCCCCCAAGCCAGTAACCTAGCCTGGGAAGGTTGATGCCTCCTTCCCTGCCTTGCCTCTCTGTCGCACCCAGTCTCTGGTAACTCTGCAGGGCTGTGGTCCAGTTCCCTCCAATGAGTAGATGCTCTAGAGGTTTCCACCTGCCTAGGTCACACAGGGCTCTGTGGCTCCTCAGCCAGTCCACCGATTGTGTCGTTGTTGGCAGGGCGGGCGGTGAGGCCCAACAACTTCCGTACTTGATGGGGGCTGGGGCAATTCACTCAGTTCCAGCCCTGTCCCTGATTGATGCAAAGTAGGTGAAAAAGCTGACAGAACAGAACAAGTTTGCAGAATTTCTGCCCTGTGGAGGAGACGCTGGGCTGCTAATAGTCCTGACTTAGTCTGCGAGCTTCAACCCTTTATCTCTGCTGTCATCCCCTGAGGGCCAGGTGTGGCCAAAATTTAGCAAAGGTTTTTGGCCAGCCAGCCAGCCGCTTTTTGGCTCAATCTCTCACACTCCTGGAGAACGGCACAGACCAGCAGCAACCCCTGTCCACACCCCTCGGGAAAGTGTTCAAGAATGTGGACTCTGTGAGGGAGAGACCTCCAAACCTCAGGGTGAGAGTGGAGGGAGTGCTGGGAGTTCCAACTTGCAGGTAGAGAATATATGCAGTTTTATACAGCTTTATGCCTGGCAGGAGAGTGCTGCGGCACAGGGGAAGGAGGTCCGGTTTTTTGAGGGTCTCTCCCATGGGGTAGAGTAGGAGGATAGCTGAACTCTGCTCGCTTGTTTGTATGGAGGTATGGCATACACTGCAAGCTGTTCTCTTGGGGGAGGGGACTCCCGTCCACTTGGTGATGTGCTCTGTACCTTTTATGTGTATCCTTAGGGTTGCAGGTCGCTCCAGCAGGGTTGATGTGCGTTCCTCGACCTTGTCTCTTGGCTCAGCTCCAAACCATTGGCTTTCTCGCTAAATTTTTGTCCTTTAACTCTCCTTCTGGACAGAAGCTTCTGCAGAAAGCTGGCTATAGACCACCATCTTGGCTCCTCTCCCCCACCAGCTTATAGTTTTTATTAGACATGGTGGTTAAGAAACCATGGAGTTAAGTGTCATCCATCGACTTTTAGTTTAAACAATTACATGAGGCTGATTTTCAGAGGTTTTTGCTAACTAATTGGACATGCCAAACAAGCAGTCAGATATGGACTTCTGAAGCCTAGAAGGGGTTTGACTGGAAATAACAACATGGGTTGTGCTGGCATGCAGATGGTGGTTGAAGCCCTAGGAATGAATGAGATTGCTAAGGAAGAGACTGCAGGAGCAGTAAAAATACACAAAGAATCCTGAGCAAGGTTGGCATCAAACATGAAGATACAGAGGAAAGTAAGGAGAAATCAGGAAACTATTGAACAAAAGTAGAGTGTTATTCTACTTTAGAGTAGGAGGGAGGGGGTAGGTAAAATTATGCTGAGAGGTCATAAAGACAATATCTAAGAAATGTGTTGTTATTTAAAGATAAAAAGAATATTGATGATTTTAATAACAATTTGGGTGAAGTGACAGATTAACATGGAATGGGTTGGAAAGTGAATGGAAGTTGAAAAGATGGAAGAAAGGCATTTTAGAATGCTCCCTAAGTTATGAAAAGGAGCAAGAACTAGGTGGCATCTGGATTCATTGAGTCAAAGACAGATTATTTATTAAGATGGGAGAGACTGAGAAAGTATAAGATTTATAAAGGTGCCTGTGACAAGACACAGTTTCATATGAACAGAGAGTGTTACCGATTGGTATTCAAGATCTTTGAAATAAGAATCAGATCCAGGTCATGGCTCCTCCAACAAGTAGGACCACCTTCTCCATTTTAACAGAAAGGAAGGAAGAGTGTTCTCCCAGAACTAGGAGCTAAACCAACTGTGGTGGGTCGTTTGCTTCTCGTAAATCCGTATTTGTGTTTTTTTCATTTAAGGAGAATATAAGGGTACCTGGAATTAGGTTCCTTTGTTTGTGTTTGTGAGGTAAAGTCTGAGCTGTATTCGAGCCCTTCACCCAGGAGGTATGTGATATAACTGCATTATCTCCTGTAGGTGAGATCTTACCCCCCTTATACGTTATTACAACACAATCAGCATCTGTGAGAGAAATATCCTGAGATACCTGAAGTAATTTTTAAATGCTTAGAACTTAACTAAAATATTTTCTTCAGATATGATCACGGTGCCTTCTGTCTAACTCGCCTTTCTGGATGTTCACAGTATTACATCCAGACACCCAACACACCCTGTTCCCTGAATACACTAACCACTCTTACGCTCTTTGGTTTGTTTTCCTTTGTCAGACCATTTCTTTTTGGAAATCAATTAATTTCTAAAAATGGCAACTAAAATGGTATATATTTATCATGAAAAAATGTTGTTTTGAAATATGTATATACTGTTGAATGACTAAATCAAGCTAATTGACATATGCATCACCTCGCATACTTAACCCACCTTTTTAAAAGTTAAAATCTATTCTTCAGTAATTTTCAAAAATACAATACATTCTTGTCCACCATCATCACCATGGGGTACAATCGATCTCTTGAACCTCTTGTTACCACCTAATTCAAATTGTGTGACCTTTGATCAGACCTCTCTGACCTTTCCCAACTCTCCAGCCCCTGTTAGCAAACAACCACTCTATTTTCTACAAGTTCAACTTTTTCAGTTTCACCATCAGTGAGATCATGTAATATTATTAGTGGGATAACTAGATCAAATGGGAGTTCTATTTTTAATTTTTTTCGAGGAAACTCTACACCATTTTTTAAAACACACCAAACCAATTGGATCCAACTTTTATGTAACCAAGCTGTGAGCTGTTTTTCAGTTGCCATGGACCCCCCAGGTTAAAAGTCACATAACCTAAGGACACACAGATGAACCAAGAGTGCAACCCTAGGTGCAACCCAAGTGCTCAGACTGGTCTGAGGCCTGAAAACTGAATAAAGGAGCAGGAAGCATATGGCAGAACCCAGGATCCATCAGTTTGAGGTCTGGCATCACCCCACAGTGCGGTCTAGTCTCAGCATACTGTACAACCTCTGCTTATAAAACCTGACCCAGCCGCCAGCTCAGGGAGACAGATTTGGTCGTGGCCTCCTGTTTCCTTGCTAGTCCACTTCCAATAAAGCTCCTTTCCCGAAGGCTGGTGCCAAGCTCCTGGCTTGTACGTTCATTGGGCAGCAAGCGCATTGATTACTTGGCAACAGTTCCCATAGCAAATATACTAATTTACATTCTCAACAATAATGTACTGGCCGTTCCCTTTTCTCCATAACTTCTTCAACACTCATCTCCCATTTTTTTCATAAATCTAACAGGTGTGAGGTGATATCTCATTGTGGTTTATCAGACATGATCACTAATGATCAGCGATGCTGACCGTTTTTTCATGTATCTGACAGCCATTGTACGTCTTCTTTTGAGAAAAGTCTATTCAGATTATTTGCCCATTTTTAAAATAGGTTATGCAAATCTCTTCTCCCCTTCCATAGTTTGTCTCTTCATTCTGCTGTTTTCTTAGCTGAATGGAAGCAGTCTAGCTTGATACAGCCCCATTTGTCTATTTTTGCTTTTCTGGTCAGTGTGTTTGTAGCCCAACAACCATTGCCCATATCAAAGTCTTAAAAACTTTCCCCTTGGTGGGTAATAACCAGAATCTACAAAGTAACCAAACAAATCAGCAAGATAAAAAATAACCCCATCAAAACTAGGCAAAATACACGAATAGAAGCTTTTCAAAAGAAGATAGAGTAAGGGCCAATGAACATATGAAAATGTGTTTAACATCTCTAATCATGAAAGAAATGCAAATCAAAACCACAATGAAGTCTCACCTAACCCCACTGAGAATGGCTTTTGTCAAAAAGTCCCAAAGTAATAGATGCTGGTGTGGATGCAGGGAAAAGGGACGCCTGTATGCTATTGGTAGGACTGCAAACCAGGACCACACCTGTGAAAAACAGTCCAGAGATATCTCATAGAACTAAAAGTAGATCTACTATTCGATCCTGCAATCAATTTATAAAATGATCAATGTCATTTTATAAAAAATACATGTACATTTGAGTGTTTGTTACAGAATAATTCACAATAATTTACAATTGCAAAGATGTGAAATAAACCCAAGTACTCATCAATTCCTGAATGGATTAATAAAATGTAACACATGTGTACTATGATAGTTTTCAGCCATAAAAAATAAATTAATACCTTTTGCAACAATCTGGATGGAATTGGAGACTATTCTTTTAAGTAAAGTATCACAAGAATGGCAAACAAACACCACATGTGTTTCCTAATAAACTGAACTAACTGTTTAGCACTCAGGTACACAGATGGGCAGAGGAGTGCGTCCAGGGGAAATCACACCAGGTGGTGTGCTTGCTGTCTGGGTGAGGGTCACACGTACAAATTTGACTCAAGCACTACAGAAGTGATCCATGTACCGAAACATTTGCACTCCCAGAATATTCTGAAATAAAAAAGAAAAGACAGTACTTATCCCCTTTGTTTCTTCTAGTATACTTTTTTATACATTTATATATTTAATCCATTTGGAGCTGACTTTTGGCCAAACAAATGTTCACTTCCTTTGTACCAGGATAAAACATTGCTAAGAAAGAAAATAAATGCAGTCTTATGATGATTCTATAGGAGACAGAAATGTAAATAGATAACTATAACCCACGGTGTAAAATGCGAGGATGAGAGAAGTGTTTTTACCACATGCCACAGTGTATTCAGAAACGGTGAACCCCTGAATTATAGAACATGTCTTCTATAGATCTGCTAAGTCTTTACCACAATAACTGTTATGTGCATGTAAAGAATTCAAAATAATTCTTGAACAACTACCTAACTGAAAACAGTGCTTCAGCCTTCCTACATGACTAGTGTAGTTAATGCAGTATCAGAGCCTAAAGGCTTTTTGTTACAACTGCGCTTTTGGTTTGTTGAATTATCAGTCATACTAAAGACTATAAGGAAGAATAAATGTGCTGGGAAAGTGGTTAATTAGAAAGCTCGGAACCCACGCAGGGCGTGCACTTCACCAAAGCCCACACTTTGCTCTGTTCCTAATGCTGGTCTCTGTGCACATGATGTTACTCATCTGCTTCTTTAAAATAGCAATGTGGTGTAAAGGTCAACAGTAGAAATCAGAGTATTTTTAAATAGTAACAGTCATTTTCCATTTCAAAACATACACAGTGTAAACCTAATGTTAATTTTGAAATACTAGTGTTCTGTGATTGTGTATGAAAGAAATTTATAATCCAACAATAGCTTTAAAAAAAACCCATCATAGTTCTCTTTGCAGCTCAGGCTTACGGGGCATTTACAGTTAGAGACCAACAGGAGAAAGTAACTTGTGTAGAATGCCTGTGTTTAGGTTGCTATTTCAAAATATTTAGAGAACTAGACTCAATTCTTGTCCTTAATGTAAAGGGTTGGTGCCTTTGGATGGATGATAATAGAGATTTTTTGAATTCTGATTATAATTCTGATTTCAAGTGAAACCTCCTAGGGGGTAGAATTTTCTCCATGTTGAATTAAGTGAGAGGCACGGGGCTGAGAATAATGAAATTACAATAACAACATTGCTCAACATGATCTTTGGAAATAATTTCACACTTATGTGAACTTTTATCACTGCAGAGTCCGCCTATTCATTTTCTTTTTTCCTTGAAGCAAGGGCTGATCTCTCTGCTAGGGTTTGCTACATCTTACTACCAGCAACAAGAGTGCAGATAAAAGAGAATCAATCATTGACTGCAAAATTCCTTTCTTAGGCTGGGTGTGGTGGCTCATACCTATAATCCCAGCATTCCGGGAGGCTGAGGCAGGTGCATCGCTTAAGCTCAGGCGTCCAAGACCAGCGTGAGCAAGAGTGAGACTTCATCTCTACTAAAAACACAAAAAACTAGCGAGGCATTGTAGCAGGCGCCTACAGTCCCAGCTACTCAGGAGGCTGAGGCATCAGGATAGCTTGAGTCCAGGGATTTGAGGTTTCTGTGAGCCATGATGATTCCAGGACACTCTACCCAGGGCAACAGATTTAGATTCTGTCTCAAAAAAAAAAAAAAATCTTTCTTATTTAGAAAAACTTTTTTACTTTATTTTTGAGATATTAATAAGTAGTAGAACAGCATAGTTGAAGACAGAATCTAGAAACCAATTGCTTGGGTTTTATGAGCAACTTATTTTATGAGTTTCAACAACTTATCCCAGCCTATTCATGTTTTGGCTTTCTCATCTACAACATAGGGGTAATAATTTACTGATCCAAGCAGAGCTGGAAATATTAAATGGATACAGTCAGTTACACATGCATGAAATGTCTTTGACACTATTATCTTTCAACATCCCGTTTTGGACCATTCTGAGTTCTCTGCCTGAATCTTGGTTTGACTATGGCAATTCTAGCACTCGGTAGCAGACAATCAACACTGGGCAAAACTTAGAAATATAAACAAACAAGCACACACAAAATAATATTGAAGAAAATGTACATTTAACTTTTGCCTAATAGCTGGCACAGCAATGGTCTTCTAATAAGTAGCCTGACACTCTAATATGGTTAGAAGCTATATAACATATTTGAATTGCAATTTCCACCATTTCAAATTACAAATGACTTCATTTCTGACACTTGTCACATACTATATATTATATCGTATTAGGCCATTATCATAGACTGTCAGATACAAAGCAAAACAGTATTTTTTCTCAAGGGGAGCACGGTACCCTAAACTTTTGGCATTTGCAAAGCTGCGTCTGTGTCTCACCGAAGAGCATGGAGGGAAAGGGGTGTTATGAAACTGCCTATTCAACCCAAGCGACTAGAAATGGATTCTAGAATACAGTAAAATAATATGCATTCTAATTTTTAAAAAGTAGTCAAACTTTCACCAATGTCATGGTAGATATATTTTCTTTGCAACTTACCATAACAATTTACATTTTTTTAATTTCAGACTGGTATGAAGATACAAATGTTTAGGTTACTCCTGGTCAAGGCACCGTGCTAGTGACTTTAGTTACCTCTTTAGTCTTCAGTATAATGAAATTACTGGCTACAACGCTAAACCAGACAGGGCAAAGTCTGAGCAGTCTGTCTCCAGAACTCATGTTCTCACATGTTACAGTATCTCTTTGAATACTTAACTGTGTTAAAATTTCCATTTTTTCTCTTAATCTAAAATAATCTTTATTATGACATTCTGAAAAAAAATACAAAGTCTTGATTCGAGTACAAAGTGTTCAAGTTCTTCAGCGTATAGGCTCTAAAGACAGACCAACAACTCAAATCCTAGCTTTGATAACAATCTTGAGACAGTCATGTTTATGAAGTTCAGTTTGCTCATCCATAAAGCAGAGTTAGTAAAGGTGCTTCATAGGATTATAAATATTGAATGAGTCAATACATGTAAATCGTGTACAACAATGTCTGGCAAAAAAGGAAGAGTAATATTTACTATTATTTAATATTTATAGTATCATGAATATTATACTTTATAATATCATAATTATATTCTATAATATTACATCCCATAATGTTATAACATTTTAAAATATATCTTACATTATAATATTATAGTAATATGTCTTATAGTATTATGATTTTTAATACTATATTTACTCTTATTTATAGTCAAAGAAAAAACTTGACATTAGAAAGTTATTGTATTAATTAAAATTATGTTTGAGTGGTGGAAAATTCAAAATTACAATGGCCTTAAAAACATTAAAGTTTATTTCTATCTCACATAAAAAATTTAGAGGTAATTATTTGGGGGCTGTGTGGGCTCAGTGTCAGGAGCTCAGCTTATCTGATGTCTGTCATTCTGGCATGAATGTTGTTTATTCCATCATTCAACTCATGGACAACTTGGGCTTCACTATATCCAGCCATCTCCATCTTCATTCAAGAAAGCAGAGAGAAGAAAAGGCCAAAGAAGAAGGGGTAGGGATATAGAACAACTTTTCCCCAAGGAAGTTTCCTAGAAGCTGACATGTGTAAATAACTTCAACGTACATCCTCTGGTCAGAACTTCATGAGAAAGACTCAACCAGCAGCAAGAGGAACTGGGAAATGTCTTCACTCTAGATACACAAGAAAGACAACTTGTGGAGTCTGCCTCTGTCTTTTGTAAGGTCTGGGAAACTGTGGGGGCCTGGAAGTTGTTTCTTTGTCAGTGAGAAACTCCTTTTTCCTGAAGTAACATTTTTAAAACAAGTATTAAGTACTAGAACTATTACAGATCTTTATCCTCTCATATATAATGTGTTTTAATGGTATCGTCTGTCTGAGTTATATATTATCTCCAGTTATTCTCTCTCTTGTGTTTCTTAATTTGAAAACTAAAACCAGGCATTATCAGTTTGAGGAGGGCAGCTCAGCGGGATGGGAACAGCGTTTCTGGGACAACACAGAACGAGGAAATAGACATCTCTGTGTTTCAATGCCTTGGTTCAAAAAGTAGGTTCATGTGGTGGAACAACACATATTTTAGCTACAATAAATATTTTTTAAGCAACATGGGACACAAATTACCACTTTTCAGTAACCACTGGGTGTTGTATGGGAAGCACTGGGACAGTTCACCAAAATAAATGGAAAAGTATTGACTTCTTAAGTTAATATTGTTTCTTAATCCTTTAAAAGGTCAAATTTTGCCTCTAGTGGAGGAAATATATAAAGTGTACAGTTCCCTATCTCTAAAGATCATATTTCTTACAATTTAATTTTGATGTTGGTCTAGATTTGACAAAGTATGGGAAGGAAATGGGGACTAATTTTGCAGTGGAGAGAGCTGACGGAACAACTCGGCATCATCAACAGTGGTGAATCACCTTGACGGCACAACCCCTTAACGTGATGTGATGAAGACGGCACTTTCTCCCTGTGGCCTTCCTCCCAATAACCCAGAAGCTCAGTGTAATCTCGAGTAAAACATCACACATATCCCAACTGAGAGCCCTTGTACAAAATGTTTACCCAGTACCCCTCAGCTGCCAAAGTCTTCAAAAAGAAGGAAAGTCTGAGAAGCCATCACTACTAAGAAGAGCCCATGAAAACGTAAAAACTAAGTGTATTATAATGTGCTGAAGGGAATCCTGCAGCATGGAAAGGGCATTAGTGAAAAACTAAGGGAATCTGAAGACAGTATGGAGTTTAATTGATAATAATGTCTCAGTGCTGGTTCATAGCAAGTGCACTGGACTAATATAAGATGGTAACAGTAATTGAAACTGGGTGTAGGGTTACATAGGAGCTCTCTGTACTATTTTTGCAACTTTTCAGTAAAACTGAAACTATCCTAAAATAAAAAACTTATTTTAAAATTCAGTTTTATTTTGTGATTATAGCTATTCTTTATGAAAATAGAGATGCCATTTTTCTCCTTACAAAATATTCCCAGCTTTAAATTTAGCCCTCCCCTAGAAATTGTCAACAGAATGCTATTTTTACAAATAAGGATATCAGTCATGCAAATAAAGTAAAAGCCATAAAAAGATTAGTTAGGAGATGGCAGAAATCAATGCAATGTTTCTCCTGCTCATGTAGAGAGAGCCAAAGAAGTAAAATAAAAGATATCCATAATTCTCTGGGCCCTGAATTATTTGTGGTCACTATAGTTAAAGAACATTCTAGAAGACATCCAAGGTAGTGTAAGTCTTTTGGTAGAAAGGTCACCCAAACAGGAACTTAGCTTGATCATAGAACAACTGTATTTGACATTGATTAGCTGTTGAGAGCCTACCTTTCTAAAATTGAAAAGGTTTTTTGTTTGTTTGTTTCTCCTACACTAGCTATTCTACAAAAGGGGCAATAATAAAAAATAAATAATAATAATAAATAAATACTATCTAAAAAAATACTAAAACCAGCTATGGAAAATTGACTCCTTATTGAGAAATGGACTTCACCTTTAATAAAAGATTTTTTATAGTTACTGATATCAGTCTCTTCAGCATCATTTGGAAGGTTAATTCTTTTTTGATGGCTTGTATACAATAGAAGTAATAAATAATTCTGACATGGATTAGTATATGCTCTGTTACATAAAAGGGCTGTGTCATATTTGCCAAATTACACTTCTCTAACCTTCAGCTTTCTCCTCTATAACAGTGGAGATATAAAACTTACTTCATGGGATTACTAAGGGGTATAACTAATATGATGTGTACAAAACTATTTTTACAGTTCCAGGCATAAAATTGCTATTTAGTAACTGGTTATTTGAAATGCCAGGGGTATTTAAGGTTATTACTCAAAGTTGATATTTTCAAGTTGAAGTTGTACCTAGAAAATAAAAATACAAATACTTATATTTTCCTTTTCTGTTACCTGTGAAGATAAAGGTGCAGATTTCACTTTGATGAGAATAAAGACTCCTTAAAATCAAAACGTTTGTAGCTTGCCACAAAATAATAATTTGATAGACGTGAACCATTACATCTTTGAGTATTATTTATGTTTGGATAATGCCTTTAAATATATATGCAATTGGTTAATCCCAATAGCATTGATTCTTATTTAAAAAAACTGTAATATACATGCATGCAAGACCCCATGTTCCTTCTATCTGAAAAGGATTTGATGTGCATTTGAGCGTTTGAATGTAGTCCTTGCTGTAACACCAAGGTGTCTATGATGTTTTGTCTAGGGTTAGGAACTATATTAACTTACACTGTATCATGTGAGAAATTAAAAATCTTCGCATCTCAGGTGTACTGTCACGTCCTGATGCAATGATGTATCACTATTTCAGGGAAGGGCATTTGAGAAAGAGTCTTTGCTTTCCCGCCGCCGTGGCTTGCATACAAGGCCTTGAGAACTCCTTCTGGGCATCATCCTTGGGGATCTTCATAAACAAGAACATAATATGAGACAAAGCCTTAGGCTTTGAGACATTCTGCCTTCTAAAAAAAAAGGCCGAGGAAAATCAAAGTAGCATAAAATTCCATTCTGTATTATAGCCAGAGCCAATCAAGTGTTGACTTTTGACCCACACAGTGTGGGACAGTGGAAGACTGAGGCTCTAGCACTAGTCACAGTCAATGCAAATTAGGATCTGTCAGATCCTGACAGTGACAGGTACGCCTAGTCTTGTAAATCAGAACACTTGTACACGGTCCACACTGTCTACCAGCCTTCGGAGGCCTGTAAACTCAGAGCCCCACACTGCTGCAGCTTATAAGGCTTAAGCGGTATCTAGACATATATTACCCAACCAGCAGTAATGACTGCTTGGTCTGTATAAATATATAAATGTATCTACATTTGAGGGGCCTTAGAAATGTTTAGATCCAATAAAATGGTCAGGAATGGAAGAAAAAGTATCCAATGTAGTCTCCCCATTTTCAATGGCTTCATTTATGCTCCTAGTTTAACCTTCGTCTTGGACTCATAGGAGGTTTCCAGTTTTCTGCTATGATAAACAGCACCAGCCCTGAAGACTCAACCCTTCCCAGCACCTCAAACATGGATTTAAAAGCATTTCCCAGAAGCAGAAAGGAAAATGGATTCCCAAGTGTTCCTGCGGCCTACCACTCACGGCGGTCATACCATCCTATGCTTCCTCAGGGAAGCTCCCTCCTGCCCATGTCCTCACCACCTCTTCCCTCACCCTGCACCACTCCTGGCTGCCAGTTGTCTTGGCTTCTCTTCTCACCCATGTGGCCCATTTAGTCATGTAGACTGACAGGGCAGATGGAGGGACAGCCTAGCTGCAGAGTCACCTCGGGCTCTGAGCCTCCTGGTTCAGCTTCTTGCTGCTGTGTGGTCCTGGGAAAGTCATTTCACTTCTCCAAGTATCACGTTTCCTCATGTGTGAGAAGAAGTTACGAATACCCATCCTAGGGGGATCACTGTGACAAACAGGATGATATTTATAAAGTTCCTGTATTAGGCTGTGTTCTCCAGAAAGACAGGACCAACAGGAGATTCGCAGATGTGGAGTTGGCTTCCACACACAGTTATGGAGGCTGGGAAGTCCCAGGTGGTAACCGCACTGTCCTAGCTCTTCACCAACTTGAAAACACCCGCCTGTTACCCACCCCTTACCTCACCTGGTGCCCCCCCCTTGTGGCTTCTACAGCTATTCTGGACAAATCAGCTTCCTTTTCAATGGTTGTTATTGCTCTGAAAACTTAGGTTTTACCTACTTTCACTCTAACAAGTCATTTACTATTTCTACATTCACTTTCTTTCCTCACATACTGAGGCTCAGGTGAAGACATCTTTGCAATTTTATTCAAGATAGAGTTTATTTCTCCTTGTAGTTTTGCTCTTATTGCCTTGCTAAAATCAATTAGACTTAATGTTGAAACTTATGGTATAAAACCCAAACAGAAATGGTTTTGCTAATAATGCTTAGCAAATACCGTCTGGACACGCTTGTTCTAAATTAATGTCAACTGACTTAATCAACTATCTCAGTGACATTTTAATTTTATTCTTTCAATATTTCAAGAAATATTGTCATTTTTTTAATTTCAAAAGGTAAAGCACAGTTTTGGAGTCTTTATCTTACCTAAGATTAGCAGAGATATTTGTATTTGTCAGATAGCAAGCTATGAAAGTCGGGCTAACATAGTAAACCAGTGAACTAATTACCAAAATCTGTGATATCCTTCTGTCCTGCTGGCTCATAGAAGAACTCAATTCAATGCTCTTATCTTAGCATGTTTTTAATAAATCAAAACATTTTATTAATGAATTTTTTTTGCAGTTTTTGGCCGGGGCTGGGTTTGAACCCCCCACCTCCAGCACATGGGGCCGGTGCTCTACTCCTTCGAGCCACGGGTATTGCCCCACTATTAATGATTTTTTTTTTTTTGGTAGTTTTTGGCCAGGGCCAGGTTTGAACCTGCCATCTCTGGCATATGGGGCCAGTGCCCTACTCCTTTGAGCTACAGGAACCGCTCTAATGAATTTTAAGACTGACTAGTAGGGAAATCAAGACTGTGAACATTAAAGTAGAGAATGGATTGAGTTGAATTTTTTTATTAATTCACCATGATACTTGTTTACCTTGAATTATTATGATTTAGTGGATTTTTGTCAGACTCTCAAAACACAGATTATTTCCCTGCTATTGGTAAACTTCTTTTTTTTTTTTTTTTTTTTTGAGA
>CAUYON010142193.1:0-22947 GCA_963573935.1 Arctocebus calabarensis
TGTGGTGGGTGCCTGTAGTCCCAGCTGCTTGGGAGGCAGAGGCAAGAGACTCGCTTGAGCCCAGGAATTGGAAGTTGCTATGAGCTGTGATGCCATGGCACTCTATCCAGGGTGACAGCTTGAGGCTCTGTCTCAAAAAAACAAAAACAAAAACAAAAAAAATTTTAGCTTAAAGACTAAATAATAAAATAAATTTTAAACATAAAGGTTCTTTTCATGCTCCTAAACATAGACTATTTCACATGCACTATAACATGCCTGCCTCGTATTTGTTACACCATAAACCTCCCATGTGAAAAGACAACTGACTCCAAGATGAAATGATGGAAATGTTGTAAGAGTCTGGCATTTACCATATGACCCAGCAATTTTACTTCTGGGTATCTGTCCAAGAGAAATGAAAAATTATGTTCACATAAAAACCATATGCACATGATCACAGCTAATTTATTTGTGATAACTAAAAGCTGAAAGCAACCCAAATGTCCTTCAATGAGTAAATAGATAAGCTATGGTATACATGTACCATGGAATACTATTTCACAGTTTAAAAGGAATAAATTTCTTATATACACAACAACTTGGATTAATGTCAAAGATAATTACACTGTGAGAAGCCAGTTCTATCTTCTGATTCCAATTGTTTCACACATTCTTAAAAAATTAAACTATAGTGATGGGAATCACATTAGAGGTTGGCAGGATGTGAAGGTATGACTATGAAGAAAGCATAAAAAGCATTTAGGGATGATAGAACTATCTTGATTGTTGCACGGGTTAGGAAAAAAACCTTTTTTTTGTACAGTTATTTTTTTAAATAAAATTAATTTTTAAAGAGATTAAAAACTCAGTGCATCACAAACACATGTATAGCCATAAGCAAACTGTCTCTGAGAAATTCAAATCACTTATAAAATCAATTATATCATCAACTTATAATGGACTATTTCAAATTACCCACATTTATAAATTTTTTAACAATGGGAAAGACATTTTCCACAGTTACTAAAACTTTCAACAATATGTCACAAAACTTTCTGACAATATATACAAAAAACTGGTGGTAACCTACCATACCAAATTCCATTTATGGGCGGCGCTTGTGGCTCAGTGAGTAGGGCACCGGCCCCATATGCTGGAGATGGCGGGGTCAAACCCAGTCCTGGCCAAAAAACAAACAAACAAACAAACAAAAAAAAACCCACCATGTTCCATTTATGATCTCTGACAGACTACTGAATTTAAAAAATCTGTAAATAATATTTTGTGATAATTAGAAAAATCTAAAAATATATTAAAGTATTATATTTTATGATACTATTGTTTCAATGCCATATTTCTCACACTGGAGAGGGCGAATAATCCCGTTATTTTTAGGGACACTTGCTGAAGTATTCAGGATTAAGTGCCATGATACATGAAAAAGAAAGTATCTTTAAATAGTGTAGGGAAGGACATGAGGGGAAGGAAGGGGAGGAACAGAGAGAGAAAAAGAGCAAGAAACAGAGAGAAATATAAACAGAGGAGACATACATACACACACACACACACAAAGAGGGTACCAAAAAATGTATATACATTTTAAGAAAGGAAAATACTGGATTAAAATTGTAATACTCAAGTCATATTTGACTTCTGCAATTATTAGAGATACAAGATACAATACATAAGATAAATGTTATGAGTATATACTGGGTATTACAATTTTAATACATTTTCTTCCCTCTCTTGAAATGTGTATGTATTTTTGGTACCCTGTGTATACGCATATATATTATAAGTTATGTATTACAAAATAGTAATAATCATGAATCTAGGTGTACAAAGTATAATTGTTTATACTGTTCTCCCAGAGTTTTTCAAAGTCTGAATGTTTTCAAAATAAAAATTTACAAAAATAAAAGTTGAAACACAGTAACAAGAATAATAAAAAAGGTGAAAATAATGAATTCATAACCAAATGGAACTTAATGCAATATACACAACCTGTATGGAGATGTAGAATTTTTTACATTGAAAAATGTCATTCATACACCTTTGGGGGGCAAAACACGATTGTAAGAGGGACTTTACCCAACAAATGCAACCAGTGTAACATGGTTTCTTGTACCCTCAATGAATCCTCAACAATAAAAAAAAAAAAAAAAGAATAGTTGTAGGATCATAAAGTTAGGATGGCTTCAAATTGCAAGTAATTTCTTTAGTAACTCTGGTCTCTATTTAAAAGTGTTATTATTTTTGGAGTAAATAACAAAACAATCAGTTCTTGCATTAAGAGAATCTGTTACCAGTGAGCAATAAAGCTTCCACTGGGCACTGACCATGGGAGAAATTTTGAGAGAAACACTGCTGCAAACTAGTTGTTATGATGTAATCACCTCAATTCACTGTGCCACTTTTTCAAGTAGTATTCTCATTTTAAAATAGATGTTTTTGGTTTTTCTTTAATTCTCTTAATTTGGTTTACTGAATTGTTTTAAATTTTGTATAAAATTTAATTATTATAGCACTTAAAAGACATAAGGCATAGAGGAGTCGTGCTACTGGTTTGTGGTAAGCAAAGATTTATATTATTACAACCAAGGTAAATCATTTCAGGAACTGAAATAACCTACTACAGTTATTGTAACTGTTGTGATGTTAATAAGCACAAAATTCTTGATATAGCATGTAGCACACTGTAACTACTCAATAAATACTGGGTATGGTGGGGGGAAAAAAAAAAGAAAAAGAAAGAAAAATGTCATTCATTCACTCCTCTTTGTCCTAACTGGCCAAATTTAAGTGTATGTTGGATTAGTCTGACTTGAGGCTCTGTAGACTGAAGACTTGAAGCTTCTCTGCCCTTCAAGATTTAATCCATTCATCAAATACAACTTGGTTTCATCATCTCTCATTTTTTTAAATAAATTACTCATTAGTATTAAACTTTCAAAAGAAATTTTTGTTAAAATAACCACTATCAAAGATAAAGCTGCCTTTCTAGATGGAATTAATCCACAGAGTCCAATTCAGAGAGTCAGAGTTTTGGGGATTTTTGTCTATAAGAACATCTTAACAGTATGTTCCGTAAGCCATTATTCCTAATCTTTTAGTATTCTGAAAACAATCAATTAATCAATAAACTGAGTATTAACTACGTTTGATGTCAGACAGGCTTCTTATATCAGAAAACTTATGAATAATTTTCAAGATATAAGAAATATTACAAAATGCATGAGGTAATTCACTATTTATTCTAAGCATTAGACTTACAAGCAGGCAGTTGCATGCATTATTATATTTAATGGCTCTTATAAAGATTTTGTTACATATACATACATTGTGTCTGACTAAAAGAATGCAACTTAATTTTTTGCTTAAATTGTAGGTAATACCAGAAAAGGAACATATTCTAGACCCCTCATCACTTAAATCTTGGAATGACTTGGCTGATCAGATCTACTTTTCTCAAAAAGGATAAATATCAGGCAGAGGAACAGGACATGAAGGCAATGAGTTAGAAGAGAATGACATGGAAAAGAAAGCAGAGTAATAAAAAATAATTCCATATAACACAGTAACTCAGAAGAGGCCTCATTAGTCCCTTAACTTTACTTAAAGCAATTTTATATTCAGATAATAGAAGGCTACATATTCAGATAATAGAAGGCTACAGAACATACATACTTAGATCCAATATTACCAATCTATTATTTATAGTTGTTCTAATTAAAATTGTAAAGTATGGTTTCATTAGGATAGTTAAAAGATGATCAGGGCTCAAGCCTAGAACTTATTAGGAGAAAAGAAGAGAAGTAGAAGCATAAGTAATTCTAAGGGTAATCATGAAATGTAATTGCTTTATTTAAAGTTAAATAATACGGCTACAGTTTACTCTTCACTAATGGTGATTTATCCCTATGGTGATTTGGCAAACATTAAACCCTGAAGTTTTTCACTTTGACAAAACAAGGTAATAAACAAAAATAGAAATAAAGGAATCATTTAGCTTGTATTAAAGTAATTAAAGAGCTTTATATGGAAAGGTGAATAAGCCTTTCTGGATGCACCAGTGAAAGGAATTAAAACCAGTAATAAGAACAATTTTGGCTCAATGTAAGAAAGGTTATTCAATGCATTGGAGTAATGTAAGAAAAAAGAAAAGAAAAGGAAATATGTTACACGAAAGGAATGGATTTTGTCTCTTAAGTTTGTAGATAGAGACTATAGAGAAAAATCCATGTTTAATTTACATAAGAGCTCACTGGCATGCTGGAGAGAAAAATAAGAGATTTTAAAAAAAATCTTCCAAAGGTATATATGGAAGCAATTAAAAAAAAAAAGAAAAACTCTATCAGGGAAACATATAGGGCTCATAGTTTGAGAGACAAATTCTCCCTTGTATGTGTTCCCAAGGAGCGAACAATTGAAACAATGCCCAGCTTCCTTCAAATATGAAGGTAATGGTGTTAGAGTAAGTGGTTGTAAACAAACAAAAAAACCAACCCTAACTTTCTTAAACAGCAAAGGGAATAAGCTAATGATACAGAAGCTTAGAAACCAAATGTACATCAGAAAACCATGCTTAGAAGACAGGCAGAAATAAAATAAATTCTAAAAGAAACAAGAAAAATAATTGTGTTTTAATAGAAAAGTATGGTTTGGATGGTATCAAATATTTTTCTCCAACCTTAGGCCACTAGCACAGCTGCTGATTATTGTCACCATTGCTTCTAAAAATAAAGTCTAATATGGGGATGGAATACTGAACAGTTAAAAAAAAAATCAAAACATTAAATTTTGATAATAAGAGTTATATAAACCACAAGGCACATTCAATACTGCCCAAATAGGATAGGATCTATAATGCAACAGTCTCCAAATGAAGCTGTATACACACCAAAGGATGTGAATAGTAAGGGAAAAAAAAGTTTTATTATAAATTATTATCTAACTCTGTTTAGTTTCTGATTTTGCATACGCTTTCTAATGGACAAAATATATTAGTACAAGACAACCACACAATTAATGTACATCAGAAAGTTAAGGCCAAAGTGAGGTGCTAGTTTGTCACAGCAGTTCTCAACCTGTGGGTTGCGACATTAGGAAGGTTGAGAACCACTGGTCTAGAAGGAACTATAAGGAATGTGGCTCAAAACTGTTTTTGTCACATATCGTGATATCACCCTGGAGCACATAAAAATGCTAAAATTGCAAAAGGTAAATAGAAAGTTCCTTCTGGGAAAAAGTTGTAGCTTTTTTTTTTAAGCTCCCAGTAGGGAGCTTCTAAGAAACCATTCCGAAAATTTTATATGTAGCCCTTGGAATTATGGACAGACTTATTCTTTCTTGAGAGTACTAATTAAAGAAACATCAGTAAAGGCAGGCAGGCAAAGACAAAAAAGAATAATGGGAAAAGTAACACTTTGGTCATTTAGTAAGACAAAGATTCATGAATTTACTTTGTAATCCTAGCACTCTGGGAGGCTGAGGCAAGAGGATCCATTGCGCTTGGGAGTTTAAGCAAGATCCCACATCTACTAAAAATAGAAAAATTAGCCAGGCACTGTGGCGGGCTCAGCTCCTTGGGAGGCTGGGGCAGGAGGATGACTTAGACCCAGAAGTTTGAGGTTGATGTGAGCTATGCTGATGCCACAGCCTTCTACCCTAGACAACACAGTGAGACTCTCTCTCCAAAGAAACCCCTCACCAAAATAAAAAGATTCATGAGTTTCCTATTGACCAAATGGACTGTGTTGAAGGTAACTGAGCCAAAGCCAACTCAAATGACTGTAACCTTATAGTGGAGGCTGCCAGAGTATGCAAACATTAGAAGGAAGTTATGGGATATTCTGTAGGGGCTGTAGGTGATACAGGAAGGAGAAATATTTGACATTAGATAGAAAATTAACTTTTTTATTTACTAAAATCATACATACACAAATTGAAAAAATCAGAGAGTAATAAAATATTTTTAACAACACAGAGCAGCCTCTACCCAGTCATCCACCATTTCATGGTGATTCTCCTCAAAGGCAGTAACTTATAAGACTTTTAGCTGTTTGTCTCTGCCATTTTCCTCCACATTTTCCCAAGCCATTTATGTTAAAGGACTTCCTAAAATGAATCACTTTATACTTCTGAATAATTCTCATTTATATGTGCCTACATATCTAAGCACATAGATCAATATAGGGAGGAAGATGAAAGAGAAAAAAAGCAAATGTGGCAAACATTAAGTGGTAAAATCAACATAAAAAAATGCAGGCAGTGCCAGTGCCTCGGTGAGTAGGGTGCTAGCCCCATATTCTGAGGTTGGTGGGTTCAAACCTGGTTCTGGCCAAACTGCAACAAAAAAATAGCCGGTGTTGTGCCGGGCGCCTGTAGTTCCAGCTACTTGGGAGGCTGAGGCAAGAGAATCACCAAGCCCAGGAGCTGGAGGTTGCTGTGAGCTGTGAAGCCATTGCACTCTACCAAAGGCAACAAAGTGAGATTCTGTCTCTTAAAGAAAAAAAAGATAAAAAGGTGCTTATGGGTAATCATGGTACTCTTTTAAATCTGGTATAGATTCACAAAAATTCAAAATAAAAAGCTGTGGAGTTTACCAATCCACTCCTAGGTTGAAGGACATTTAGGCTGTTTCCACACTTTAGCAATTGTAAATTGGACAGCGATGAACAGCCTCATACAAATGTCCTTATAATAAAAGTTTTTTGGCTTGGCACCTGTGGCTCAACGGGCTAAGGTGCCAGCCACGTACACCTGAGCTGGCGGGTTCAAATCCAGCCCAAGCCGCCAAACAACAATGATAGCTGCAACCAAACAACGGCCAGGCATTGCAGCGGGCGCCTATAGTCCCAGCTACTTGGGAGACGGAGGCAAGAGACTCACTTGAGCCCAGAACTGGTGGTTGCTGTGAGCTGTGATGCCATAGCACTCTACCCAGGGTAATCGCTTGAGGCTCTGTCTCAAAAAAAAAAAAAAAAAAAAAAACTTTTCTTTTTTCTTCTGGATAAATGCCCAGCAATGGGATTGCAGGATCAAACGAGAGGTTTAGGATGAGTTCTTTGAGCTTTCTCCATACTTCCTTACAAAAAGGTTGTATTAGTTTGCATTCCCACCAGCAGTGTAAAAGTGTTCCTTTCTCCCCACATCTGCACCAGTATCTGCAATCTTGAGATTTTGTATAGGCCTTTCTCACTGGAGTTAGATGGTATCTCAGGGTGGTTTTAATTTGCATTTCTCTAATAATTAAGGACGATGAGCATTTTTTCAAGTGTTTACTGGCCATTTGTCTGTCGTCTTTAGAGAAGATTCTATTCATCTCTCTTCTCCATTGATGTATGGGATTGTTGGGTTTTTTTCTTGTGGATTAATTGAAGTTCTGTAGAGATTCTGGATATTAAACTTTTGTCAGATTCAAAATGTGCAAATATCCTTTCCCATTGGGTAGGTTGTCTATTTGCTTTGATTGTTGTCTCCTTGGCTGTACAGGGAAGCTTTTCAGTTTAATTAAGTCCCATTTGTGTATTGTTGCAGTTGTTGCTATTGCCATGGCAGTCTTCCTCATAAAGTCTTTCCCCAGGCCAATATCTACCAGTGTTTTTCCAATTCTTTCTTTGAGGATTTTTATTGTCTCATGCCTTAAATTTAAATCCTTTATCCATCTCAAATCAATCTTTGTGAGGGGAGAAAGGTGCACATCCAGTCTTTTACATACAGATATCCAATTCTCCCAGCACCATTTATTGAATAGGGAGTCTTTCCCCTAGTGAACGCTCTTGTTTGGTTTATTGAAGATTAGATAGCTGTAAGTTGTTGGTTTCATTTCCAGGTTTTCTATACGATTCCAAGTGTCTATGTCTCTAATTTTGTGCCAGTACCACACTGTCTTGACCACTATGGCTTTGTAATACAGCCTAAAATCTGATATGGTGATACCCCCAGCTTGTTTTTATTACTAAGAACTGCCATAGCTATACAGGGCTTTTTCTGATTCCATACAAAATGCAGCTATGGTATATGTATATCATGGAATATTACTCAGCCATCAAAAATAATGGAGACTTTGCAGCATTTGTAGTAACTTGGATGGAGGTGGAACACGCTATTCTTAGTGAAACATCACAGGAATGGAGAAGCATGAATCCTATGTATTCAACTTTGACTTGAGGACAATTAATGACAATCAATGACACAGTGGGGCATGGGGGAAGGAGAGAGCAGAGAAGGAAGGAGGGGGAGAGGAAAAGAAAACCAAAAATAAAAAATAGAAAAAGAAAAAGAAAATAGTGACTAACTTTCATATAAATTGGATTCAATTTTGACCAAAGTACATTATTTAAATATTAATTTTTTAATTCAACTTGCCAATATGTTGTTTAGGATATTGCATTCTCATCTATAAGTGAAACATGTTTGTAATTTCCCTTTATAACAATATATTTTCTCCAATTTCAATATCAGGTATATCCAGATCAAGTGGAATGATATTGAAATATTTCTTCTTTTTTTATTGTTTATAAGATTTCTGAGATTGCTTGTTTTGTAAAATCATTGTGGTCTATGAGTTTATGATAGGTTGAACTTTGTTATTTCATTTAATTTAGTGCTTAATTACTGTTTGATTAATTAATTAATTACTGATTATACTGTGTTTAATATGTTAGCATAGCAGTATTCCCAGATAGTTTTTTGTTTGTTGAGGTTGGGCTTTGAGGAGGAAGAGTTAATACTTTGCATGAAATGTCTTACTTTATAGCAGTGAAATAGCTTTCTCTTTTGTCTTGGAATTTATTTTAAGGTGAAATTTAAGTTTTTGTGTGAGTAGTACTATTATACCTATCTTGAGTGTCTTGCTTGTACTGTATAACATCTTACCTTTGTTTAATTCTTAATAAACTATTCACTTGTAAAAAAAAAAAAAAAAGCTGTGGAGTATGGCAGGAAGAGAACTTATAAGTCATTTAATCATCTTGGTTATACAAGAATAAAAAATATAAAAAGTGACAGTGATAGAGAAGTTGTCAGACAATAAGGAATGTTTCTGGAAAGTTAAAAATATGATAAAGTCAATAAAATATTCAATAGAATGGATGAATAATAATTCAAGGAAACTTTTCATTAATATATTTCTTCTATTATACTCTAAGTCCCATCTAATCAAAAACCCACAGGTTTTCCACTTCAGTTATTACATTTGAAATATCTCTGAAAAAGCCAGATGCAAAATATTGTAACATTTATAAATTTAAAAATATATAGTAAAACTTTACATGACATGTTAAAAAAGGGATAAGGTTTAACAATGAAATATTTTAGATGAGAAAGAATCATAACTTATTACCAAGCAGGAATAATTTTTTAAAATCTTAACATACAATAACATGAACTTAATATATGAAAAATGCAGCCAACATTGCAAGATCTTGCATATATTATCGAATAAACCAATAAAGAATACCTTCAAAATGGTTTACTACATAAGTTTGAATGTGTCTTCACACACATGTGTTTGAAACTTAATCCCCAATAACAACAGTGTTGATAAGTGGGCTTACTGGGATATGTTTAGGTCATGAAGGTTTCACCCTCAGGAATGGCTTCATGTCAATTATAAAGGGTCTTGGAACTGTAAATTCCTTCTTATCTGTCTCACTCATGTGATCTGCTGCCCTCTGACTTCTCCCATAGGGACAACACAACAAGGCCTTCACTAGATATTAGCACCTTGATAATGACATTTCCAGCCTCCAGATTGGTAAGGAATACATTTATATTCTTTCAACGTTACCTGTCCTCTGGTATTCTACTATCAGATCATAAAATGAAGTAAGACACACAGTAACTGTGCAACTAAATGAAGACTATTGGATTACATAAAATCCAGTTCAGAGCATTGCGAGATTAAGGGCATTAATCTCACTCAGGGCATTACTCCTTGTAAAATTTCCATTAGCCTTCACCATTCATTCACTTCCATTTAAACATACATTAAGAATCTGTAAGATCCACAAATTGGTCTTTTAAAAAAAAATATGATAAGCATGCATCACAAAAAAAAAAAGACTGACACAGCACTGAAAAGTTTTCCTGAAACATATGACTAAGTATCAATTTAAAATTCTCATTAGCAGCTTTAAAATTTTTAAAGTAACGTTTACCATAAAACAAATGAAAAACACAAAGAACCAAAAAAGAATATTTTAAAGTACTCATATCATTAATACTCAGAAGCGTTATTATATAAAATATTATTTTATTCTTTTTATATCCATCATTATATAAATGAAATAAATTATTATTCTTTGCATTTGAAGCCAACCTATAAATGTGCACCCTTAAGCTAGTTTGGTCAGGACGTTAACTTTGGTCATTTACAAAAACGTCATTTGTAATGGATATACTATACTCTCTAATCCTTCCTCTATTGCTAAAAGCAATATTTTTGTCTTTTTTCCTACTATTTTCTTCTTATAGAAAGCTTACTGTATGTTAATGTTTTTTTTTCTGTAGCAAAAAATGGAAAAGATTTTTTTTTAATCTCACAACAGATTTTTTTAAAAAGTAAAGCTTCATTTTGCTTAAAGTGTTTTGAGAAGCATTTCATACATTTTCCAAAATGCATATGATCAAATTATGACACCCATGTGAACACTATTTTATATTTTATTACTGTCTTAGTTTAGTACTATTTGGTAAGTATGAAATGATGAAGTGAAGTGAAGTGATTTTATTTTTTAGACACCTTTTATGAGCTATAACATAAAAGCACATGTGAATAAAACAATATAATTTTTTAGACATCTTTCATGTTTTCAAACTTCTTGTTTATTTGAGGCATTCTCAGTAATTTCTTTTGAACTATTTTCCACTTTATCTGTTTTGCTGTTACATCAGTACAGCTGATGTTAATTTAGATTTTTTTTTTAATTGTAGAATTTCTAATTGGTTCTTCTTTTACCTTACTAGCTTGTTTTTTATAGTTTTCCTGCTTCCTATTTATTATTTATCAGTCTTCTGCTTTTTTCTTTTTTGGTTTGATAAAAATTTTTTCTTGGTTTTAAATAAATTTCTAATTAAAATCATAACAGTATACAATTATGGGGTATAAGGTGATGTTTGATATACAATGTGGAATGCTGACATCAAACTGATTAACACAGCCATTACCTCACTTACTTGTTTTTTGTGGTAAGACATTTAAATTTTACTCTTAGTTATTTTGAAATAATGAAGTAATTTGCATTGTACACATTAGGTAAAATCCTACCAAATGCCCTCCCTCCCCCACCAAGCGCCCTCTTCCTTCCTCACCCCTTCCTCTTGCTGGACTCTATTTGTGCTTTCTCATTCATCTGAGTATATAAATATATATATATATTGGTTTCATAATAGAATTGAGTACACTGGATGCTTTTTTCCCCATTCTTGAGATACTTTACTAAGAATAATGTGTTCCAACCAACTCCATCCAGGTAAACATAAAAGATGTAAAGTCTCCATCTTTTTATGGCTGAATAGTACTCCATGATATAGATCTACACAATATGTTAATCCATTCATAGGTTAATGGGCATTTGAGTTGCTTTTTGAAGCAAATGTCTTTGTAGTAAAATGATTTTTGTTCTTCTGGGTAGGTACCTAGTAATGGAATTGTGGGATCAAATGGAATGTCAACTTTTACTTCTTTGAGCATTCTACCAAACCTTCAAAAAGGAACTAGTACCTATATTACATTATCTATTCCAAAACATAGAAAAAGAAGGAATCCCCCCACAATACACTCTATGAAGCAAATAACACCCTGATCCCCAAATCAGAAGAGGACCCAACAAAGAAAGAAAACTACAGACCAATATCATTAATGAATATTGATGCAAAAAAATTCAATAAGATCCTAGCAAACAGAATTCAACAAGACATTAAAAAAGTTATACATCACAGTCAAGTTGGTTTTATCCCAGAGTTACAAGGTTGGTAATGAAAGGTTCCAGACCCAAGGATAAAATCATTCCAAGACACAACACAAAAGGAAGATGGAGATCCAATTTGTGCAATTAAAGTGGCTTTTATTCCACCTGGAATGAGATGCTTGCCTAGGAAGAAATCCACACATGGGCTATGGCAGACAGGATTGGTAACATTCCTATTTCCTGGGAAGGACATGAGTCTGACCTTGCCTGGACGGGGCAAGTTAATTTGGGCAGGTACACTTGATTCTATCAGGTACAACATATGTAAATCTATAAATATAATACGCCATATAAATAAAATTAAAAAGGCCATATGATTCTCTCAATTGATACAAAAAAAGGCTTTTGATAATATCCAGCATCCTTTCTTGATTAGAACACTTAAGAAAATAGGTTTATGGGACATTTCTTAAACTGATAAAGGCCATCTACAGCAACACACAGCCAATATCATATTGAATGGAGTAAAACTGAAGCATTTCTACTCAGGTCTAAAACTAGACAAGAATGCCATTGTCACCACTGCTATTCAACATAGTACTGGAAGTACTAGCCATTGCAATCAGGCAAGAGAAGAAGATCAAGAGTACTCAAAAGAGGACAGAGGAAGTCAAACTCCCACTCTTCGTGGATGACATGATCTTATACCTGGAAAACCCCAGGAACTCAACTACAAAGCTCTTAGAAGTGATCAAGGAATATAGCTATGTCTCAAGTTACAAAATCAATACCTACAAATCAGTCTCCTTTAAATATATCAACAACAGTCAAGCCAAGAATATAATCAGACTCTATTCTTTTTACTGTACTACCAAAGATGATGAAATACCTGGGAATATATCAAACAAAGAATGGGAAAGAACCATGAAACCCTGAGAAAGGAAATAGCAGAAGATGTTAACAAATGCAGTTTTCTGCTTTTTACATTTACTTTGTTTAACCTACTAAATAAGAATAGCTGTTTTATACTTTATACCCAATGCACTATTCAATGTTTATGAAGACTTGATTCTGTAGTCTAATAGTTTTAGCTGATTCTCATTCATAATAGCAGATTTTCTTGTGGATTTTCATATTCAATGGAAAATAATTTGTGATATTCCATTAAATCTTAAGATAAGGGTAAATTCATCAAAGACTTTGCTTCTGTCTGATGTCTAGATACATGATCAATTGGGGACTACTTTAAACCAAACACACATATTTAAAAGTTTTGTAAAACCCAAGATGATATAATAATTTGAATTGCATATTCATTCTGAGGCCTCTTTTTTGGTTACAAATTCTAAAATTTTTCTTTAACTTTTGTCATGTCCAGCCCCGTGGCATGCTTAGTTCCAGTGTCCACTCCTCTGGGAAAGGGAGAGGACGAGTTAAATATCCCTTCAGATATTCAATGGAATGCCATCCACTGAATATTTCCAAATAGGAAATATAAAATAAGCACTCAAAAATATCTAATTGTTCGCAATAGTTGATTGAAGACATTGATAAATTTGCTGGCATTATAAAGATGGTTTAAAATAATTTCATTAGGAAAACACTTCAAGATATCAGTCTGGGAAAAGATTATATGAAGAAGACTTCCGTGGCAATTGCAACAACAACAAAAATGAACAAATGGGATTTAAAATGAAAAGCTTCTGTAAAGCTAAGGAAACAACCAAAGCAAATAGACCAACCTTCAGAATGGGAAAAGATATTTGCATATTATGACTTGGACAAAAGCTTGATAACTAGAATCTACAGAGAACTCAAATTAATCAACAAAACAAAGAGACAACAATCCCATATTTCGCTGTGCAAGAGACCTGAATTGAACCTTCCCTAAAAAAGACATATGAAAAAATGCTGTTTCTAATCATCAGAGAAATATAAATCAAAACCATCCTGAGATATCACCTAACTCCATTGAGAAAGGTTCTCATCACAAAGTCCCAAAGCTGCAGATGCTGTCAAGGATGTGGAGAGAAAGGAACACTTTTACACTGCTGGTGGGACTGCAAACTAATACATTTTTGGAAGAAAGTATGGAGAATTCTCAAAGAACTCAAATTAGACCTCCTGTTTGATCCTGTAATCCCATTACTAGGCATCTATCCAGCAGAAAAAAAATCCTTTTATCATAAGGACATTTGGGCTAGACTATTTATTGCAGCTCAATTTACAATAGCCAAAATGTGGAAACAGCCTAAATGCCCACCAACCCAGGAATGGATTTAATAAGCTGTGGTATATGTATAGCATGGAATACTATTCAGCCATTTTAAAAGATGGAGACTTTACATCTTTTGTATTAACCTGAATGGAAGTGGGACACATTATTCTTAGGCCTCACAGGAATGGAGAAGCATGAATCCAATGTACTCAACTTTAACATGAAGGCAGTAGATGAGTTAGTACAAGGAGAGGTAGAGGAATGAGGGAATGGGCAGTGGGTATAGGGAGAGGGATGGGGGATCAAGCTGTACAGTACAATTCTTAGGGGTGGGCCAAATTATAAATTGCAATTTATCTAACAAATGCAATCAGTATAACATAATTATTTGTACCCTCAATGAACCCCAAACAAAAATAAAATAAAATAATTTCATTAGGAGCAAATTTTCCTCTTAACATTCCTAAATATTCCTAACAATTTCTTGATTAAAATAATGACTTAATAAATAAATTCACCTAACAGAATTCTTAAGTTAAGGAATTAACATATATTTATGTTAAATAAATATATTGAGTAAAGAATGTGCACACATTTATATTTATTTAGATTAGGAATCCGCTACTTTAATGAAATCACGTCATCTAGACAAAGAAGGTCCTTTCTATCAGAGGATTTTTTAATGGTGTTAATGTAATATTTACAAGTAAGCCTTTTACATCAACCTATTTCTGCTCAAAGCAAGATAAAAAAAATTGCTATAAGAAAATCAAGAATCCACAGTGATAAAGTATTTAAGTATTTCTATTTTGCAAATTTTAATCTAAAATACTTATGGGTATTTTGCAGTACAGATGGTTCTAAAGGATAAATATTTGTAGCTTAACATTTTAAATAGAGGCTATACTCTTTATTATAAAATAACTTTATAAAAGAATGATTTCTGTGACAACAGACTGTTCTTACATAACTATTTTGGGGTAGGAAGAAAGTCTGTTTTAGTTTAACAATTTAAAACAGGAAAGACAATTTTGAATTAGCATTACTTTAATTTCCAACATGAGTTTTAGGTTACTCTTCTGGGGTAATGTTTAAGAATAAATACAGAATACTTAACAACTGCTTTCCTATCATCACTACTACTTTACTGTTTCTTTTCAAAACTTGCTATAGTCCTATATGAATCAGTTCTGTTTCTAAAGGCAAATTTCACAACTTTAAATGTTGTCTGGAAGATTAGAAGTCACTGGCTGTGGCCAGGACTGCCAAAGAGATCTAATTCTACCTTTAGGTAAAGTAATGGGTAAACTCATAGAGAAGAATTATAATGTTTTTAACTTGTTTCTGACTCCAGAAAACTCAAGAGTCTTCCAAAAATCAAATGGACTGTCTTTTTGTACTAAAGTAGACTAAGATATTCAGTTAATGTTCTCATATGATTTAAAAATTAGAAATTAAATATTTCTAAAACTCATTTAAGCATATGGCTGGGTTGGTTGGAAATTAATTTATAAAGGGCTATACATAAAAACAGGTGAAACTCCAAACAGGGAAACAGCCCTGGGGCCAGATTTTGCTAGACCCTAGTGTCATGTGCTTATGTGTGGCCTACACTCTCAGTATTAACGGGTCTGATCCTAAAAAGAATCACAGTTCAATTTGAATGTGAAGTCACAGCATATAAAATTCAGATTTAGTAAAGAACATTCAAAAGGATAAAGTATGAAAAACAAAGAGAAGCCCAGAAAGGCAACAGACAGAGATACATGTTTATCTGTCTTGGACTGGGTAAAATTGCAAAAGAAAAAAGGAAAAAGGCTAGCCTGAGAATAACAACAACAACAAAAAAAAAAAAAAAAAAAAAAAGGGAAGGGGAAAAAGCACAGAAAGTATATGTAGAACAAAAAACTATATAATCAGGCCTAAAAGTATTAGATATTAGTACCAAACCCTAATATGTTTAAAATACTTAAAAAACAGAATAAACAGAAGAAAACTTAGTGGGCAAATTTGAAAATACTCAAACAGGATGTCCATAAATAATAATATTTTAGGATTGGAGAAAAAAACCTAAAGAGACTACAGGATATCAGACACAGAGGAACAGAGAATTAATGGACTAGGAGACAGGTCCCAAGAAAAGACACAGAATTCAGCAAAGAGAGGAAAACAGATAGAAAATTAAAAACAGAGGTTTTTTAAGAGATATAGCAACTAGTTGAACTAATTCCAAATAGTACAGAAGTCCCAAAAGAAGATAATGCAGCTCTTTTCCCTCTCTTCCCCCCATGTATCTCATGTCTCTTTCTCTTCCCCCATTTCTCTCTCCTCCTTAATGCTGCTCTACAGCATCCCCCGCCAATAATGACCTTTCGTACAAAAAGAAAAAAAAAAAAAAGAAGAAGAAGTTAATGCGGAAAACAAAGAACAAATAGAAATGCCTTTTATGGGCTCCAGAGATTTATGATCTGAAATTACATAGGCAAGAAACACTCATAACAAAAAATTTACAACAAAAGGCTAACTTTGCACTACATGACTTCCATAGATGATCAAACTGTAGATGACCAAACAATAATTTTAACAAAGTGAAACACTAAAACAATCCTAACTGATTCTCTATTATGAAAATCAGGCTTCCAAATGTACTCAAATGTAATAATCCCACAAAGCATGCAAATAAGCCTCTAAGTACAATAGAGACTAAGGATTAACAAACCTAACCCTCCAGTGTTTACTTCCAATTTTAAGATCAAAAGTACAATAGATCTTTGCTCCTTAATCCTCCATCCAACTGACTTACCTAAATTGAAAATTATGCCTTAAAAATTACCTTAAGAAGAATCTCATAAATGGAATCTCATAAATGGAAACTCACTCATTCTCTATCATAGAAATAGACCATGCAAGCTGTAGAATGAGTTTTGTTTTGTTTTGAAAGAGAGTCTCACTCTGTTGCCTTGGGTAGAATGCCATACCTCACCGTAATCTCAAACTCCTGGGCTCAAGTGATCCTCTTACTTCAGCTTCCTGAGTAACCAGAACAACAGGCACCTGCCACAATGCCCCAGCTAGATTTTCTGTTTTTAGTAGAGACGGGATCTCTTGTTCATGCTTGTCTCCAAATCCTGAGCTCAGGCAGTCAACCTGCTTCAGCTTCCAAGAGCACTAGGATTATAGGCCTGAACCACTGTGCCTGGCAGGGATGAAATAGACAGACAGATAGATAGACAGATTGACTGATTGGTTTTTGAAATAGAAGCTCACTTTGTCACCTGGAGTAGAGTGCCTTGTTGTAAAAGCTCACAGTAACCTCAAACTCTTGGGCTCACGTGATTCTCTTGCCTCAGCCTACCAAATAGCTGGGATTACAGGCATCTGCCATACGTGCTGCTATTTTTAGAGACTGGGTCTCGCTCAGAGCTGTCTCGAACTCCTGAGGTTAGGTGATCTGACCGCCTTGGCCTCCCAGAGTGCTGGGATTACAGGCAAGGAATGAGATTTAAATATTAGTTTTATCTAGTTAGCTGTGTAACCTTGAGCAAAATATCTAATTTCTTTGACCTTTGGTTCCTTGCCTAAAAAATGGAAATACCACCATGTCTTAGGATTGCTAAAAGCATTGAAAAAGATCAATTCATTCTCTTCCTCTGTACTTCCACAGTGTTATATTTGCCACTTGTCATAAGAATACTTTTTTCCTAGAGTATATGCTGAAGACCAGATCTCCAGAAAAACGCCATGAAAACGAGCAAAATTGTATTTTAAAAAATAGAAACTAAATAAAATGTGGGTACATCAGAAGTTTCTGATCTTTCTCAGTTCAAAGCACTCAGAGTCTCTCAATAATTTTTTCATGGCACCCATAAGTCGAAAGATGTTTGACTAATAGTTCTGTTTATTGAGTAGTTAGGTCCAAACGACTTAAGATTTTAGGTCCTAACAACTTAGAAGCAGTTTTTAAAAAAAGAAGGTGAAAGTAAAAATAATATTTTAATTCTACACTCATATAATAAGAATTACTAACAGGATATGTGCACCTGTTGGGTCCTGCACATATTCAAATCACATTGGAGTCAAATTGGACACCACTGCACTCCTTTCCTGTTCCATACTGACTGTCCCACAGTTTTTACATTTTAACACAGTTAGCTGTTGAGAAACCCAGCTTTACAAAGACAGGACATTATCAAAGGTATAAGCTTCACACTGAAAATGTGAACTACCTTGAACTAGTACTTTGTGTGCTATCTAGAAGATGTTGCTGGTTTCCCTCAAAATTTTAAACCTATTAGTGCCCCTAAGAGTTTTCTACACACTCTGGTGTGCACAGTTAGGGAAATGTGATTCATAATGGCTTTTCATAGAAAAGTTATTAAAACTAGTTGATTTTCATCGATCTTGATAATAGTGAGTTTCACCCATTTTCTACATTAGACCTCCTATCACGTCACATTAAGAACTCATATTGAATATCAGTATCCTTTAAGCTAGACAATATATCTATCATAATTCTAAATATAGTAAATAATGAATTAAAATACTGATGCAAGTATTGTTCAACTGAATCTGCAGCAACTTTAGACCTTATAAATGTATACCAATCCTCACCCTTTACTTTATACCCTTAAAACTAATACTCTGGGAAGATGGCCGACTGGAGCCAGCTTTCCACAAAGGCTTCTATCCAGAAGGAGAGTTAAAGGATAGAAGTTTAGCAAGTAAGCTGATGGTCTGGAGCTGAGTCAAGAGAGAAGGTTGAAGAATGCACATCAACCCTGCTGAGGCAAACTGCGAACCCAGGGATACAAACAAAAGGTACAAAAATCCATCAACTAGCGGATAGGAGACCCCTCCTCCCCCATGAGAACTGCTCACAGTATACTTTGTACAAAAAAGCCAGCAGAGTTCAAATGTCCTTCCATTTTATCCCAATAGAGAGACCCTCTAAAAACCACACCTCCTTCCCCTACTAGGGTGCCATGGCACTCTCCTGAGAGGCATAAAACCATATAAAACTGTATATATTCTCTACCTGCAATTCTGAACTCCCAGCAATCCCCTCTACTCTCACCCCAAGGTCTGGAAGCCAGATTCTTGAGCTTTTTCTCGAGAGGTGTGGACAAGGCGTGGGCTGGGCAGGTCTGTGCTGATTCTACGGCACAGGGGTAAGGAGAAAATGGTGAACTGAAGGAACTGTACAGGAAAGGGAGGTGGTGCTCCCACCTCAGTACACAGCAGAGGCAACAACAGGAACAACAGGGCTCACAACCCTGGGGATATTTTGAAAGGACACACCCCATCTCTCTGGGCAACCAGAGAAAGCTGAGCATCTTCTCCGTGGCAGACACTGGTGGAATAAAATGGGATGGTAATGCACACCCTGTGGGCAAAGGGTAAGCCTGAGGTGGTACGAGCCTGGGCAGAACATGGGAGAACAGAGAATTGAAGATACATGCCCACAGATGGCATACTCATAGGGTGGAGCTGAGCCAGAGGATTGCTTTAGTTAACCTAAGAAACACATGGCCCACAGAAGATCATAGCTGAGACAAAGGCAGCCAGCTGAGGCTGGAACTCCAAGCTGAGTGTGAGCCACACCCGCCCCAATAACACTGCAGGGGAAACAGAAATACCAGCTCTGGTTAGCGGTACAGACTGTGGCTGAGTAGTAGTTTCTGTGAGCTCTAATAGCACCTGTCCCTCAGGGGAATGCAGGCAGAACAGAATCACAAAGTCTGCACAAATATAAGGGTCAGCAACATCAATCAGGGGCAGGGCTGGAACTGAGCGAACCGTCCCAGCTTCCATTAACCACTTGAGGTTTTCACACCTCAGCTTCCCCTGCCGGATGGTGGCAGAGTGCAGAAGGCTCAAAACCCTGGAGCATCTGCTTATTGGAGGGAACTGGGTCGTAGCCTTGCAGGGTTAGCACTGACTGGGTGTGACAGAGGTGCAAGGTGGCGAAGGAGGCATCAACCTTCCCAAGCTAATTCATTTGCTGGGGGAAGGGGTACTTCTGACTCCATAGAGCACAACAAGTCATACTCGAGCTGCCAGCAGACCTCTGCTATCTAGTTGCTAGAGACCTTTTCAACTCCCTCACTTGAGACCGGGTGCTGTCTTAGACAAGTAATTCAATCTCTTGGACTGGACCAATCACCCAAGGACTATTCAAAGTGGTACCATGGGTATGGTTATGGGAAGGTTTGATTATAATTTTTCAGTTGCTGCCCGTGGAGGGCGGGGTGACTTAACTGCTGGTATTTCTCCACAGCTGAGACTTCAACCCAGAGTAACTAATTCACTAGGGTAGGACAGACACCAGCTAAAAACAAGACAGAACCACTGAGCCCCACCACACCAAGTAAGTCCCCAGTGTCTCAGGCCGTAAGCCAGTAGGAGACCTTTGCAAGGCTCTAGGGGAAAAGGTACAGACACCAGACACAGCTCTTGGGTAAAGGGCTGGTTAATCACTACTCCAGGAGGCCCCCCCAACCCAACTTCACCTTATCTACTCAACTAGCCAACCAGTGTAAAATAATCATGAGGAGGAATCAAAGGAAAAACTCCAGTAGCATGAATAACCAGAGTACATCAACTCCCCCAAGGAATGATACGGCACATACTACTGAAGATCTCACTTATAGACAAATGGATGAGATGTCAGAAATCAAATTCAGAGTTTGGATTGCAAATAAGATTAATAGAATGAAAGTAAAGTTGGAATTAGAAATTCAAAGAGGAATTCAAAAGTTGTCTCAAGAATTAATGAATTCAAACACAAAATCACCAAAGATTTTAGCTCAGTGAGAAAAGAATTTGCAGCCCTCAAAAATCTGAGAAATACAGTACAATCCCTATAACAGAATGGAGCAAACAGAAGAACAGATTTCTCACAATGCAGACAAAGCTTTTTAGTGCTCTCAAGCATTCAAAGAGGAAGAGAAATGGAGAGCAAAAACAGATCATTCTCTCAGACACCTTTGGGATAATTCAAAGAAAACTAATATTCACCTTATAGGAATTCCTGAAGGTGACAAAGTTGCTTCACAAAGCACACAGGCCTTTTTTCACAAGATTATGAAGGAGAACTTTCCAGATATGACAAGATATACTGAAATTCAAATAGTAGACAGTTTCTGAACCCCAGCACAACTCAACCTAAATAAGACATCCCCCAGACACATCATAATTAATTTCAGTAAAGTTAATATGAAGGAGAAAATTCAAAAGCAGTCAGACGAAAGAAAACCATTACCTACAAGGTGAAGAATATTAGAATGACTGTAGATCTCTGCTGAACCCTTTCAAGCTAGAAGAAAGGTGGTCATCAACTTTTAATCTCCTAAAACAAAATAACTTTCAACTCAGGATTCTGTATCCAGCTAAAATGAGTTTCATTTATGATGAAGAAATTAAATACTTTAATGACATTCACATGTTGAAGAAATTTGACATAACTAAACCAGCTCTCCAGCATATTCTCACACCTATCTTCCAAAATGACCAGTGTAATCCTCCACCACAAAAGTAAACCTACTGAGAAACTGTTGATCAAATTCCAACTTCCACACTGGCAAAAGGATTAAAAATGTCCACTGGACTTCCAAAAAACTTGATACCCAAAATTACACCAGGTTAATCAATATTCCCAATTAATGTGAACAGCTTAAATTGTCCTCTAAAGAACCACAGGTTGGCTGACTGGATACAAAAACTCAGGCCAGATATCTGCTGCACAAAGGAATCTCATCTTACCTTAAAAGATAAATTTAGACTCAGGGTAAAGGGATGGTTAAGACATGAAAGTATAAAAATACTAGAAGAAAGTGCAGGGAAAACTATTGAAGAAATTGGCCTGGGTGAAGATTACATGAGAAGCCCCCCCCACACACACACACACACCTGGGCAATACAAAATACACTAAGGGACCTGATCAAACTAAAAAGCTTCTGCAGTCAAGAACACAGTAAGTAAAGCAAGCAAACAGCCCTCAGAATGGGCGAAGATATTTGCAGGTTGTATCTCCGACAAAGGTTTAATAACCAGAATCCACAGAGAATTCAAACGTTATTAGCAAGAAAAGAACAAGTGATCCCATCTCAGGGTGGGCAAGAGACTTGAAGGGAAACTTCCCTGAAGAAGAGAGGCACACGGCCTACAGACACATGAAAAAATGCTCAGCATCCTTAATTATCAGAGAAATGCAAATCAAAACTACTTTGAGATATCATCTAACTACAGTAAGATTAGCCTACATCACAAAATCTCACAACCAAAGATGTTGGCATGGATGTGGAGAAAAGGGAACACTTCTACATTGCTGGTGGGAATGCAAACTAATGCATTCCTTTTCAAAAGATGTTTGAAGAACATTTAGAGATCTAAAAATAGATCTGCCATTGCATCCTATAATTTCTCTACTAGGTATATGTCCAGAAGACCAAAAATCACATAATAACAAAGATATTTGTACCAGAATGTGTATTGCAGCCCAATTCATAATTGCTAAGTCATAGAAGAAGCCCAAGTACCCATTGACCCATGAATGGATCAAAAAATTGTGGTATATCTACACCATGGAATATTATGCAGCCTTAAAGAAAGATGGAGACTTAACCTCTTACATGTTTACATGGATGGAGATGGAACATATTCTGCTTAGCTAAGTATCTGAAGAATGGAAGAAAAAATATTCAATGTATGCAGTGTTACTATGAAACCAATTGATAGCTTTCTTATGAAAGCTAAAACCCAATTATAGCTCAAGAAGAAGTAGAAAGGGGAGAGGGAGAGGAGCGGAGAGGGGAGGATGGTTGAAGGGAGAG
>CAUYON010142200.1:0-63279 GCA_963573935.1 Arctocebus calabarensis
AATGCTGCATAGTATTCCATGGTATACATATACCACAATTTATTAATCCATTCATGGGTCAATGGGCACTTGGGCTTCTTCCATGACTTGGCAATTATGAATTGAGCTGCAATGAACAAGCTGGTGGAAATATCTTTGTTACAAAGTGATTTTTGGTCTTTTGGGTATACACTTAGTAGAGGAATTGCAGGATCAAATGGCAGGTCTACTTTTAGATCCCTGAGACTTCTTTCCAATAGGAACGTATTAGCTTGCATTCCCACCAGCAGTGCACAGTTCCCTTTTCTCCACATCCACGCTAACATCTGTAGTTTTGGGATTTTGTTATGTGGGCTACTGGAGTTAGATGATATCTTGGAGTGATTTTTGATTTACATTTCTCTGATGATTAAAAATGATGAGCATTTTTTCATGTATCTGTAGACCATGCACCTGTCTTCTTCAGAGAAGCTTCTGTTAAAGTCTCTTGCCCACAATGAAATGGGATCACTTGTTCTTCTCTTATTGATAAGTTTGAGTTCTCTGTGGAGTCTGGTTATTAGACCTTTGTCAGAAACAAATGTCATCTTCCATTCTGAGAGCTGTCTACTTGCTTTATTTACTGTACTCTTGACAGTGCAAAAACATTTTAGTTTGATCAGATCTTGTAATGTATTTTTGGTATTGCTTCAATTGCCCAGGGAGTCCTCCTCATAAAGTATTCTCCCAGGCCAATTTCTTCAAGTGTTTCCCCTGCACTCTCTCAAGTATCTTTATAGTTTCATGTCTTAAATTTAAGTTTTTTATCCAATGAGAATCAATTTTTGTTAGAGGTGAGAGATATGGTTCCAGTTTCAGTCCTCCACAAGTCAACAGCCAGTTCACCCAGCACCATTTGTTAAATAGGGAATATTTCCCCCAATTTATATTTTTGATAGGCTTATCAAAGATCTGATGATGATAAGTGTCTGGGTTCAACTCTTGGTTCTCAATTCTGTTCCATACATCTACCTCTCTATTTTTGTGCCAGTACCATGCTGTTTTGATCACTATAGATTTATAGTATAGTCTGAAGTCTTGTAGTGTGATTCCTCCTGATTTGATTTTATTTCTGAGTAAAGTCTTGGCTATTTGAGGTTTTTTCTGTTTCCATATAAAATGAAGTACTAGTTTTCCCAGATCTTTAAAGTGTTACTGAGTTGCTTTAATAGGGATTGCATTAAATCTGTATATTGCTTTGGGTAGTATGAACGTTTTAATGATGTTGATTTTTACCAGCCATGAGCATAGTATGTTTTTCAATTTGTTAACATCTTCAACTATTTCTTTTCTCAAAGTTTCATAGTTCTCTTTATAGAGATCTTTCATGTCATTTGTTAGGTACACTTCCAGATATTTTATCTTCTTTGGCACTACTGTATAAGGAATAGAGTCCTTGACTATTTTTTCAGCTTGACTATTGTTTATATATATAAATACTCAGTAGCATTTATTGTGAGTATTGATTTTGTATCCTGAGACACTGCTATATTCCTTGATCACTTCTAAGACTTTTGTAGTTGATTCCTTGGAGTTTTCCAGGTGTACAATCATATAATCTGTGAAGAGTGAAAATTTGATCTCCTCTGATTCTATATGAATACCCTTGATCACCTTCTCTTGTCTGATTGCAATGGCTAAGACTTCCATTACAATGTTAAAAAGCAGTGGAGACAGTGCACAACCTTGCCTGGTTCCTGATCTGAGTGGAAATGTTTTCAGTTTTACTCCATTCAATATAATATTGGCTGTGGATTTGCTGTAGATGGCCTCTCTCACTTTGAGAAATGTCCCTTCTATACCTATCATGAAAAGATGTTGGATATTGTCAAAAGCTTTTTCTGCATCAATGGAGAGAATCATATGGTCTTTGTTTGTTTATGTGATGTATTATATTTATAGATTTACATATATTGAACCAGCCTTGAGATCCTGGGATAAAGCCCACTTGGTCATGGTGTATAATTTGTTTGATGTGTTGCTGGATTCTGTTTGCTAGGATCGTATTGAATAGTTTTACATCAATGTTCATTAGAGATATTGGTCTATAATTTTCTTTTCTTGTTTGGTCTTTTCCTGGTTTGGGGATCAGAGTGATATTTGCTTCATGGAATGTGTTGGGACGTATTCATTCTTTTTCTATTTTTTGGAAAAAGTTAAGTAATATAGGTACTAGGTCCTCTCTAAAGGTTTGGTAGAATTCAGATGTGAAGCCATGTTGTCCCAAACTTTGCTTTTTGGGGAGAATTCATATAGTTGATGCTACTTCAAAACTTGACATAGACCTGTTAAAAATTTCCACTTCTTTCTGACTAAGTCTAGGAAGGTGACATGCTTCCAAATATTGGTCTATTTCCTTCAGATTTTCATATTTCTGAGAATAGAGTTTTTTGTAATATTCATTAAGGATTTTTTTAATTTTTGAGGAGTCTGTTGTTATTCCACCTCTCTCATTTCTGATTGATGAAATTAGGGATTTTACTCTTTTGTTTCTGGTTAGGTTAGCCAAAGGTTTATCTATGTTATTGACCTTTTCAAAAAACCAACTTTTTGATTCATTGATCTGTTGTATAATTCTTTCATTTTTAATTTCATTTAATTCTGCTCTAATTTTAGTTATTTTTTTCTTCTGGTTTGGGGTTGGAATGTTCTTCCTTTTCCAGTTGCTTAAGATGTCCCATTAAGTTATTAACTTCCTCTATTTCTGTGCTCTTGGGAGAACAGCTTGCAATGCTATAAATTTCCCTCTTAGGACTGCCTTTGTGGTATCCCAGAGGTTCTGGTAATTTGTATCTTCATTATTGTTTTGTTACAAAAATTTTGTAATTTCCTTCTTAATTTTGTCTATGACCCAGCTCCCATTCAGCATAAGATTATTTAATTTCCATGTTTTTGTATGAGCATGCAGATTCCTGTTATTGCTGAGTTCAACTTTAATTCCATGATGAATAAAAGAAGATAGATCCAAGGTGATAGAAGGAATAATTTCTATTCTTTTAAATTTGCTGAGGTTAGACTTGTGACCTAAGATGTGATCAATTTTGGAGGATGTTCCATGGGGAAATGAGAAGAATGTGTATTTAGTTTTGTTAGGATGGAATGTTCTGTAGATGTCTGTTAAATCCAATTGTTGAATGGTTAAGTTTAAGTCTAAAATTTATTTATTTAGTTTCTTATTGGAGGATCTATCCAACACTACCAAAGGGGTGTTAAAATCTCTGACTATTATAGTGCTGGAGGATATCAAGTTGCTCATGTCTGTTAATGTCTCTCATAAATTAAGGAGCATTCTGGTTGGGTGCATAAATGTTAATAATTGAAATCTCATTGTGTTGAGTGCTTCCCTTAACCAATATGAAGTGACCATCCTTATCTTTCCTTACTTTTGTTAGTTTAAAGCTTATTGTATCTGTGAATAAAATTGCAACACCTGCTTTTTTTCTGATTTCCATTTGCCTGAATTTTAGATGTCCATCCCTTCACCCTTCACCCTGAGTGTATATTTATCTTTTAAGGTAAGATTGTACTCAGCAGATATCTGGCCTGAGTTTTTATATCCAGTCAGCCAACCTGTGCCTCTTTAGAGGAAAATTTAAGCCATTCACATTAATTGAGAGTATTGATAAGCCTGGTAGTATTATGGGTGTCAAGTTTTTCGAAAGTCCAATGGACATTTTTAATCCTTTCACCACTGTGGAAGTTGAGACTTGATCAAAAGTTTCTGAGTGAGTTTACTTTGGTGGTAGAGCATTGTGTTAGTCTTTATGGAGGATAGATCTGAGAATATCCTGGAGAGCTGGTTTAGTTATAGCAAATTTCTTCAACATGTGAATGTCACTGAATTATTTAATTTCTCTATCATAAATGAAACTTAGTTTAGATAGATACAGGATCCTGGTTGAAAGTTGTTTTATTTTAGGAAGTTGAAGGTCAATGACCATCCTTTTCTGGCTTGAAAAGTTTCAGCAGAGAGACCTGCAGTCGTTCTAACATTCTTCCCCTTGTTGGTTATGGTTTTCTTATGTCTAGCTGCTTGTGGCCCTTCATTTTAACTTTGGCAAAGTTAATTATAATGTGCCTGGGAAATGCTTTATTTGGCTTGAGTCATACCGGGGTTCTGATCCTATCTGCTATCTGAATTTCAGGGTCTCTTGTCATGTATGGGAAGTTCTCCTCTATGATCCCTTAGAGTAGAGCATTTGTGCCTTTTGGAACAACCTTGTCACCTTCAGGAATTCCTATAAGGTGAATGTTTGCTTTTTTGGAGTTGTCCCATAGTTCTCTGAGAGAATGATCTGTTTTTGCTGTATAATTTTTTTCCTCTTTGAGCATTTGGGACCATTCAAAAGCTTTGTCTTCAGTGTCAGAAATCCTTTCTTCTGCCTGCTCCTTTCTTTTACTGAGGGATTCTACTGTATTTCTCATATCTTGGAGGGCTACAAATTCTTTTCTTGGTCTTCGGTGATTTTGTCTTTGAATTCATTGAATTCTTGAGACAACTTTTGAATTATTCCTAGAATTTCTAATTCCAACATTACTTCCTTTCTGTTAATCTTATTTGCCATACAAATTCTAAACTTGATTTCTGACATCTCACCCTTTTTTTTATGACTGGGATCTTTTGGAGTGTCTGTTTTGTCACTCCTTGGGGGAGGTGATCTACTTTGATTATTAATGTTGCCTGATTCTGCCCCATGATGTTTTTCACTATTTAGGAAAATGAGCAGGTAAGGTGAAATTAGACTGGGGGCTTCTGGAATTGCGATTAACCAGCCCTTTGCCAAAGAGCTGGGACTAGTAACTGCAGCTTTCTTCCTGTAGTTTTGCAAAGGACCAGAACAGTACTATAGCTTGAGACTCTGGGGACCTGTTTGGTGTGGTGGGGCTAGGTGGCTCTGTCTTCAGCTGGTCTCTGTCCAGTCCTAGTGAATCAGTGAATATGGGTTGAAGTCTCAGCTGTGGGTAAATATAAGCAACTAAGACACCCTGTCCCCCATGGGCAACACTGGAAAAGGAAAATCAAACCTTCCCACTACAACACAACCAGGGTATAAACTTGGAGGGTCCTTGGGTGATTGGCCCAGGTCAAGAGTTCCAAATCAATTTTCCCAGTTAGCACCAACTCTCAAGTGGTAGAGTTCAAAAGGTCTCCAGCAACTAGATAGCATGGGTCTACTGGCAGCTCAAGTGTGGCTCAGTCCAGTCCTCCATGGAGTCAAAACGGTATGCCTAGTAGAAGAGATGGACTAAGAGGGGCTGGTGTCTCTTTCCCCACCTTACACCTCCTTAACCCCGAGTCACTGGTAACCCCATGGGGCTGTGGCCCAGTTCCCTCCAATAAACAAATGTGCCAAGGCTTTGCACCTGCTATACTCAAAGGAAAGTCAAGGCCTCCTTGGCCCAGCCTCCACCCTCTGCCACCAGCCAGCAGGGGGAGCTGAAGCCTGCCTGCCTTAGGTACTCAATAGTAACTGAGGAGTGTACCACCAAAAGTTTTTCTCCCTCAACCACCATGCCTTTTCCCCAGCCACTCTGCAGCTCTGATATCCCTTCAGGGCGAGGTCTGGCTCCCTCTGGCAGTCCTCAGAGTTGAGGAGGTATCTCTCCAAAAGCAGACCCCAGTGGGATGCTCTCTTATCACTGAAGCTTCATGGATGGTATCTCTGTGCAGCTCTTAGTTGGCTCCTGCAGGCTGGGGTGGCTCTTGTGGGCTGGGGTGGTGGCATGGGCCCACCGGTGATTTACACTTTCACAGAGCCAAGCCTGACAGCCTCCCCCCTTTGTCTGTCTTCACTACTACTGGGCTCACTATTGCAGTGCAGCTTCACTACCACTGCCCTTGCAATGCTGGGTCCTAGCAATAAACCGCAGACATTCAGGTCTCTGCAGGGGTTAGGCTTCTGGATTGTCAGGTGAGGGAGGAAGGGTAGCCTGGGAGTTCAAAACCTAGACAACTATTTTAAATTGCACATGAACTTTATAGCCACCCTGTATGTGTATGTGTGTTTGTATATATATCCACTTATCCACTTATTTTCTGACAGCTAACATTTTTAGAATGGGCAGTACATTATGCTATAGTTAAGCTGAGTTTCCCAAGGCCTCACCAGTAAGAGTAGAGATGGGGTCTATCAACAGTAGTACCTTGAATGTCATGAATACCTACCTCATCTGCTCATGCAGATTCTGGCTCCCTCGTAAAGACCTTCTTGCCCAAGTATTTCCGAGAGCTCCCAGGTAAGTCTCACAGGTGCTCAAGAACAGATGTGCACCTGCTAGGCTCTGCTGCTCTGCTGAGCCTCATGGATATTCCAGATGTTCTCAGACTCTGATGGGCAGCTCCACAGATGCCCTAGAGTACTTGCCGTTAGGCTCTGGTAGAGAGTAGTGGAGAAGGCATTCTTTTTCCTTTGATCTTCATTCTATTGTCTGGGGCCCTCTGCCAAACTGCTTGAACCTCCAGCATCCTACAGTTTCAACCAAAACAGTTGTCTTTGATTTTTTTGTTTTACTCACCTCTGCCCTGCTCTACCTTGGACCCATGCATGAATCCACGGAGGCTGTATTGAAAGAGAAATTTGAGTTAATTGTTGTCATGCTTGAGTTATAGGTAAATGGTTCATATTTACTGTTCCTACCTGCATTTGTAGCAGACTCTGCAAATCACATATCACTCTTTCCTGCTGAGCCCTGTTGCGGCTGAATAATTTCCACTACACAGTTCTCTGTGCTCCCCCTGTTACTCAATTTGATGCTGATAGTGACAGAGATTGGAGGCTCCCTAGAAAGTTTCATGTCTCCTGTTCACAGCATAGAGTTGTCACCAGGAGGGCCTTGACTGGTGGTGAATTATCCTTTCTAGTCTCTCTTCTTTAAGTTTGTTTACATATAAGTAATCACTATTTCAATGCAGTGGGAGTGATGTGTGTGCTTCTAGGCTGGCACTTCAGCAAGTGGTACGTGCTTCTCTATTCTCTCTTCCTCACTAACCCTCCCTACCTTGCCATGACTGAAAGTTCAGGACTCTTAGGCCTTAAGGGACAGATGATGGAGCCACAAGATGGAAGAAGCCCAGATCCCTGAATCTCCATGTGGAGAATAGCCACCTACATGCTTTGGGCTGTTATTTGGGTAAAAAATAGCTTTCATGGTGTTATTAGTGAATTTTTATTTCATCTGTGTAGAAAGAATCGCTTTGACCAGCACACATGTGAAATCTATTTTCCAACTGGACATCATACCTGGTTAAGGTTGGTTGTATCCTCAACAATGATGAAGTAACAATGGCGATGGCCTTCTACCTCAGGAGAGCCCTCTCCAGAAAGTTCCTTAGACTTCAGTCTTTCTCGTCCATCAAGTACATTTAATACTTCAGGGCTCAGTCCAGGTGTCACCTTTTCCCACGAAGTTTTCCCTGATCTCTCCAAACTAGGCAGGGTCCTCCACTTCGGTCTCCTCAACTCCTGTGTGTCCTTCTGTCACAGGATTATCATAATCAATTTTATCATCAGGTTACTTGTCTGTGAACTCCTGGATGGATGTTTGAATCAATGGATAAAAATATAGTGTCTATGCCAAGAACTCCAAAATGTTGTTCTCTAACCCAGATTTTTCTCCTGAGGGTCACAACCGTAGAGGCTTCTTCCTGCTGGTTATTTCTAATTGAATATCCTTTAAGACACTTCATACTCACCATGTCCCCCGAAACCTTTGTCATATTTCTCCCAAGTATGCTTTATTTTCTTTGGTTCTTAAACTGGGAGATGACTTCATCAACCACTTCACCCAGGCTGGAGATCTCAGTGCCGTTGTCACTTCATTGCACAGATGAAGAAATGGTGGCTCAGAGAGGTTGCTTGCTGGGGTCACCCTGTTCTGCTTCTGGTGCCTGGCATATGCCTGTGCTCTCGCTTTGGGGTCCCTGAGGCTGTTCTTGCTTCTCCAGGCTCCTCGTGGCCCTCCCCTCTCTCCCTGCTCCTGCAGGACTGACAGCACCCAGCGCCATCTCCACTGGCTGCCTTTTCCCCCCTGCAGCTTTAAATAAACACGTTTGATGAGGAGGATGTGCCTTTCCATGTTGGTAATTTATTCCCTTCTATGCAAATTGTCCAACTAATTAAAAAAAGAAAAAAACAACACAATTACGACCAGCAAGCTCTTGAAAAAGAAAATGAAGATGCTATCAGCAAATCTGCAGCATCTACAGAATCCTGGGCCTGTGGTCAGACAAACCTGGATCTGAATCCGGTTCCCCTTCTCTCTGGCTGGGGGACATGGGACAGGACATGTCACCTCCTTGAGCCTTGCTCTGCTCATCTACAGTGTGCAAATATTCATCTCTGTGCACAGGATGGCTGTGAAGATCATTTAAGAAAGTGTCCACATGTTTTGGGAACTCCAAGAAGCTCTGGGAGTAGGGGAGGAATATTCCTTTATATTAAATTGCAGAAAAGAAGATAGTGGCCCCATATACCCTCTCAAGGACACTAGAGTATGTGTTCAGACTGGCAGAAGCTCCCAAAGTCATGACTTGACTCAGGCCCGTCGAATCTAGTTGTGGATTGAATTGTGCACTCCCATGATATACTCAAGTCCTGGCACCCAGTACTTCGGAATGTGACTATTTGGAGACAGGGTCTTTACATAGTTAATCAAGTTAAAATGAGACCATTGGGCTAGGCTCTAATCCAGTCTGACTGGTGTCCTTATGGAAAGGGAAAATTGGACACAGGCACTAAGACAGGGACCGTGCCCTATGAAGGCAGAGGATCAGGGCGATGCAGCTACAAGCTCAGGCACGCTACTGATTGCCAGGGAACCACTTGTAGCCAGGGTAGAGGCATGGAAAGAGTCTCCTTTGCAACCCTCAGCGGGAACCAACACTGCTGACACCTTGGTTCGCAGTTCTAGCCTCCAGACCTGAGACAAGTCATTTCTGGCTTACATACATTTCAGGCCACCATGGTGATACTTGTTATAGCCACCCTAGCAAACTAATACTGACTCCAAACACTGCATGTGAGAATGATCTATGTGCCTTTTCTCTGATCTGCATGTGAGAATGGTTTATTGTGTTGTCATTATAATAAATAAATACAGAGTTGAGGGAATCTACCCAGTTCAATGTTCTCTGACCTCCAGCCACATGCAGGGTCTCTACTAGGAGCTGGAAAGCCACTGATGACTAAAATGCAGACCCCCACCTTCAAAGCAATGGTGTCACATGACAAGTACTTGCAACTCAAGAGAGAGGTTCTTTAATTCTTATGTTGTCCCACAGTCATTCAGGCAGTGACAATGCTGCCTGATCAGCTGATGGAGACTTGAAGAAGGGAGGGCCTGCCCTTGCCCCTCCCCCTCTCAGACTAAGGTCTATGAGACAGACCATAGGGTTACGAAAAGCTCAGAGAGGGTCACATGAAGGAAGTGTCCCACAGCCCCTGGTGCAGGGTGTCACAGTGTTGGTGGGTGGAAGGACAATCTTTAGACAACTATCATCAGGCTGACATTCACAACAGCCCTTTGTTTTTCCAAGAGAAAAACAAAGATAGGAGAAGAACTTTTGGACTAAGGGGGCTGGGAGACGAACTCCTTTCTCACGTTGAGTTAGCCCTCAAACTCCTCTTTTGTAATCAAGAGAGTTAGATAAAATAGCATCGGCAATTTGGGATTGAAATCACCAAAGGTAGTTGGCATTTAATTGCATCTGGCATGAACACAGAGGAACATCTTTTGAAGTCATTATTGTATTTTCTCCAGCATGAAAAGTGGTGCTTTTAATTGGTTGTTCTTTGACCCTTTTCTCAGCAGCCCAGATGAAAGCTGGTTGAGCTGGGCTCAAGCCAACCTGAAATCCACTTCCATCCTCTCTGCCACGCTTCCTAAGCAAGTGGAGGGAGGGGGCGGTTGCTGGTGTAGATGTTGCCTCTTTGCAGAGAGAGGTGCCCTCACAGGGAAGCTGCCAAAGGGGCTTCAGATGCTGCGCTGGTGAAAAGCAATGTGCAGTACCTTTTGCTTTTGCTTCCGCCTGCAGTCCCCTCTTGCTGCTGTGTTAAGAAAGGTTCTTTCAACTGACGCCTGGACAATACCGACAGATGAAGAGTGCACACTGATGTATCTGTCTTTCACCCGGGCCCATTGGACAGCTTGACTGTGGCTGATCAAATTCTTCACAAATGAATTTCCTTTCCTGAAAGTTAAAGGATAGTTTTACTGCCTGCCTCCCTCTTCAGGGAGATGGGGAGAATTCAACTTGCCAGATTTCCTCCTGAGAAGAACGCTATAACTATTTGGAAGAAAAGTCTAGAGAAACCGATGAGATGAATGGTGGCAATCTCCGCAGTGGTCTTCAAAAATGTTTACTCAAAGTTCCCCCAAACAACCACAATTTCTTTTCATTTTTCTAAGACCAAGTCTTACTCTGTCGCCCTGGCTAGAGTGCCGTGTCATCCTCATACCTCACAACAACCTCAGACTCCTGGGCTCAAGTGATTCTCTTGCCTCAGCCTCCCAAGTAGCTGGGATTCCAGGTGCCCACCACAATGTCTGGCTGGTTTTTCTATTTTTAATAGAGATAGGGTCTCACTGTTGCTCATACTGGTCTTGAACGCCTGAGTTCAAGCCATCCACCTGCCTTGGCCTCCTAGAGTGCTAGGATTACAGGTGTGACCAAGCATGCTGGGCCAACAACAATGATTTAAACAACTATTTTCCCTTAATGCTTTCAGGATGATGAGTAAATTTTTTAAATCACAAGTTTAAATAATTGTAAAAGATGTGACTGTTTATTGAATTTAAGCATGTGCTTTAAATATACATATTTTCTTTGGAATCTTGAAGCTGTGCATTTGACTCTTTTAATTTTGAAAAATGTCTACCACGTAGCCTAAATGGCAAGGCCGTCTATTTATACCGTCACCCAAGTCAAACTGTCTGCCAGAAAATATCTGACCTCAGTGCTGAGTTCAAATACAAATACTTGATGTTAAGATAAGAATCCCAATTCCAAATTCTAAGTTAGATAGAGACAGAGATGGATGGATGGACGGATAGATAGGTGAATAGAGTCAGTCAGGACCCTGCAAGAAGTTTGCTTCCATATTTGATTCCTCACTGAGTATTTTTACTTTGTTCTAGCAATCCCCTCTCTGGAGCTGTCCATTCTTGAATCTTTCCCTTTATTTGGACCTGGAGAAATTTGTCCTCTGTGGCAAAGCACCATAGGGGTAATGAGAGGCAATTCTTACCCTTGTTCAGTAGAAGGGTAATAGGAAAACCACCCCATGGTAAGAAGTACAGGTAGATCCTGGAAGTTGCCAGAGGGCTTGTTTTACAATCCAAGACTTTTGGAAACTGAAGATTTGGAGATTAATTCCCCAAAATGTACCTGAGTCTTTGTGTACCATTCAGGGGTTAGCTGTGCCCATTTGAAGACTCTTAAAAATATAAGCAGAAAAGGGGGAATAATGAATTCTTGCTAAGAATATTCACAGGTTCCTGGAGAGGGCAGGAGAGCCAGGAGTGGCTTTCTGAGACAACACTCAATCCCTGCTACAGAGGGGCCCAGTGTTCCCTGCAGCAATTGTGGGGTAAAAGAACGGAGAAATGGGTAAAAGGGCTTCATCTCTCTCAGCCCAGACTATTACCCTCTTGTATTAAATAGGTCATGCCTTTTAAGAGTTAATAAAAGAATACTCTAGTGTGGATATTAAAATATTCCTCCTTTACAGGTCTTTTTTTGTCCCAAGAAATTACTGTCTAAAGTAAGAATGGTTTTCTGTTCTTGGTGGCTTGGTAGTAGTTTGGGATTATTCAAAGCACACAAAGAAGAACAAAATCATGCGGTATTATAAACCTTTTTGCAGGATGAGAGCAGTCTTTGTGACCTGGGAGGTACCTGTCAAGCTTCTGTCATCCTTTTCCAGAATAATGCAGAAGCTTCCCAGCCAGTTCCCTGCCTAGTTGGGCTCTTCTTTCTTAAGCCTGTCTTCCTCAGAGACCTCCAGAATGATCTTCCTTTTATAAAATCTTAGGAAACTATTCGTATAAGGGTAGAATGATACTGCTACTTTAGATAAAATTCTGAAAACATTTTAAAAATAACACAAAACAGATTGTATGTGAAGCCCGCACACTGTACCCCATGATTGAATTAATGTACACAGCTATGATTCGATTAAAAAAAAATCTAAGAAAAAGATTCAATAAACCCCAGTGATATAACTTTGGTGGGTTATAAAAAAAAAATAAATAGCACAAAACATATACCTACTCTCTGACCAAGCAATTGCACTCCCCCAGAGTATGAAAGCACAAGTCCCCACAAAGAGTTGTATGAGAATACCCATAGCCATGTTTCCATGTTGGCTGAGACACTGGGAATAGCCCAGGAGCTGATCAGTAGGAAAATGGGTAAAGGACCTGTGACATATTCATTTAATGGGACACTGTTCAGCAACAGAAGAAACAGGCCACCAATGCATGCCATCATATGAATGACTCGCCAAAACATTAGGCTGTGTGAAAGAAGCCTTACCCCAAAGAATACATGCTGTTTGATTTCCTTCTATATAAGGTTTTGTATCAGTTAAACTAGTCTCTAATGATAGAAATCAGAACAACAGTTGCCTCTGAGGGTGGGTGGGTGTGGGAAATTAACAGGGAAGGAAATACAGGGAAGGTTTTAGGGTGAGGGAAATGTTCTGTACCTTGAGAGATGTTTGCACTTCATAGGAGTGTCATTCGTCAAAACCTATCAACTGGTACTTTTAAGATTTGTACATTTCATGTATACCATGAAATACTGTTCAGCCATTAAAAATATGGAGACTTTACATCCTGGGTGGAGTTGAAACACGTTTTTCTTAGTGAAGTATCACATGAATGGAGAAGCAAGTATCCAATGTACTCAATACTAATATGAAGCCAGTAGGTGATCTACTACATCCCACATAAGAGAAAAACTCAAATCAATTCAAGGTGTCAGGCAGGGCAATGAGGGACTGGGGAGAGGGAAAGAAGGAGGGGGATAGGACCTTAATGGGCTCAATGTTAGAGCGCATGGCACACCTCTTGGGGGTGGGATACAATTAACAAAGGGACTCTAACAAATGCGAACATTGTAACCTAATTCTTTGTACCCTCAAATTAACCTGAAACAATCATTTTAAAAAGTTTAAAAAAAACTTTATTGCCAAAAATTTGTACATTTCACTATATTAAATTTGATCTCAAAATACAAAAGAACTACAAACAAATATCAAACATTGATTAATGGTGTGCATGCTGAAATGTTCGGGAGAAGTACAGCAATGCCAGCAACTTACTTTAAAATGCCTAAAACTTAGGATGGAGCAATGAATAGATAGAGTGGATGGACTGATAGATAGGTAATAAAAGAAATATAGCCAAGCATTAATTTCATGTAGGTAGTTGGGGTGTGGCTGGTCACTAAATAACTTTTTTAAGGCAGGCCTATCTTAAACAACACTCTAGGGAACGATGAGTTTGGTACTATGCCTGCTGAGATCTACTCATCAGGCACTCTGCTTGTTGAGTTGTCATAACAATTGTATGAGATATGCATCATCTTAGGTTACAATTGAGAAAACAGAGGTCCAGCGAGGATAAAATAACACACGCAAATTCACATACAGTAGAACCTTTGTAAGTTGACCACCCAAGAGACTGTAATTAACTAGTCAATATACGGAGGTGGTCAACATAAGGAACTGGGCCTACTGATACATGCACGTGGTGCATGTATCTATGCACCATGTGAAATATGAAAATTAGGTCAACACGAGGAGGTGGCCAATGCAGGGAGGTGGTGCTCACCTGTGGAGGTTCTGTGGTAGTTGTTTACATTTAAGTTCAATTAGGACCTAGGCAATCCATCACTAACACCTATACTTTAATCATCTCATCATACTCAAAAGCCCACCTTGTTGGATGTCAACAGCTATTTTAAATGCTGGGAAATAGGATTTGAGAAAACAAAAAGTGTTTCCTGCTCTCTAGGAATAGATGACAGAGGCTGGTTGACTTTGGCATGGTGTATTTTGTTCTCTTACGTGACCCCCACTGCTTCTCCTTTGAACATGTTCACTTTGAGGCAATGCCTATTATGGGTTGAATTGTGTCCTCCCCAAATCTCTGGGGTTGAAATCCTAACCCCCAGGACTGTGAATGGGATCTTCTTTGGAGATTGGGTCTTTACAGATGATTAAGTTAAGATCAAGTCATTGATGGAGGCCTTACTCCAATATAACTGGTGAGTTTATAAAAAGGAGAGACTTGGACTCAGAGATAGACATGCACATAGGGAGAATGCCACGTAAACATGAGTGCAGACATGGGGTGATGCATCTATAATCGAAAGAATTTGTGTGTGAGCCCACAGCAACTAGAACAGAGACATGGAATGGATTTTTTCTTAGAGCCAACTGAGGGTATCTTGATCATGAACTTCTTCTAACCTCCAGAACTGTAAGTTGACACATTTCTGTTGTTTAAGCCATCCAGTTTGTAGTACTTTGTTATAGCAGCCTTTGTAGATTAACACAACATCTAAATATCCTTATTCTTGGGTCATTTTATTAAATATTTGTGACTTGAGACCCATCTTCCCTACACACACACATTAGTTTGTAATATACAATTAGCTGGATTCTTAAATACAATATGACTTAGAAATGTGTTCCCAGACCAACTTTCCCTTGATAGCATAATGAAGGGCAGGAGAAGGCAAGATTTCATTGATATAAGCCTATTTTTCCAGGTGACCTTTCAGGAATTATCTACATGTGATTTACTTCTATAGAGATTCCTGGAGTGAAAATGAGACTACTTAACAAAACTCTTACATTTTCACTGAGTTATTCATACTAACTATCACTATGTTTATGGAAAAAGTAGTTCATGTTCATTTAAAAAGAGTAAGGGATGTGAGTGAATAGAATTGTTTCTTACATAAAGAAAAAGAATAAGGTAACTTCTCTTCCTCTGTCTCTTCCTTCCTTCCTTCCTTCCTTCTCTCTCACCTGAGCTCCTACGTAGTATCACTTGTTCAGCCTGGGGTGTGGCAGACATGGTACACAAGGGCTTTGTGCATCTCTTTGGTGCAGTAGAGTTATTGCAGAAAGCAGCAACTGTGTCTGGACCACATTCTCCAGCCCCTTTTGCATCTAGGAAGGGCTCTTATGACTGAATTCTGGACAATGGAGCTTGGGAAGAATTGTTGGCTATTTCCCCATCAGCCTGATTCTTAATAAATTTAGAAAATCTGGTCCATTTAGCTGAAGATAACTCCCTTTGTTGTGTGGTGGCAATGATCAGCTTCTAGGAAGCTAATAAGAAGGAAAAGATGGAGTATCAGGGGAGAAAGTGGACACCCAAACTCCTTTCCAGCCTGTAAGGCAAGTGGTGTTTTGGCTTCACGTGGGAAAGAATTCTAGAGCAACACAGAGTAGCACTTTGTGAGTTTCCAGGTCTTATTTTATACCTTCCATTTCATTTTACATTAAGTGGAGGGAGGTCTAAAAGGAGTGAGGAGTTCCCAGAACTGATGGGGTCCTTTCCCTTTCCAGACCATACGAGGATGACTTCTGAGAGTTGTCATGCCATTTATAAACTGTCATGGTAATGGTGGGAGTTGTAATGCATCATAACTAGCATTAATGAGCAGTCAGGGTCAGCTGAGATAATTTTTCATGGCCATCTTGGTTCTAGCTGGGTTTGGCCAGCTTCTCTACCACCTCCTCTTTTATTGGAGACTTGGTATGACTCTTTATTGATCAGGGCCTGCCATTACCCTATTTCAAAAGGAGGAACATATTAGAACACTAGTTTTTAAAACTACCCCAAGACAGGGAACTGTTTTTGAGGAGGTTGGAGAAAAAGCACTAAATGACGTTGAATTGCACCAAAAAGGTTATCTCTTCCTACATCTTCATAAATTTTAATGCTTTGAAGTATCAATGTAGGTCTATTTTGTCTTAGTGTATTCCCATGTGTCTCCACCTTCAGTGTGTGACGGTACTTAGCTAGTATTTACATTGTTTTAATTATATGTACTTTCAGCCCTACCTCTAGGTATAGCAGATGGTACTAATTTTCTATTTATAGTCTCAATATGAAGTTTCTTCTTTAAATACGAAGCTTTAGGCAAACACAAGGAAAAGTAGTAAGTAAATGGTCGTAGATGTGGTGTAAGGATATGCTAAGTAAAAGGTAGTATTTGAATGAATGCTCAAATATTGTCTTTTGGAGAGGTAGTTAGTAGACCCTGGTCAGGAAGATGCTGAGCTGGTCCAAGGAACAGGGTCTTTGGAACAGAGAAGGGAAATGGAACTCTTGGAGCCCCAACACTGCCCCTGGGTTGTTTATTTCTCTTTGCACACCTGTTATATTTTGGCACCTTCCTGCAGACCAGCTTTATCACAGTAGAAAATGGCCATGAATTGCTCCCAAATTTTACAACCACTAGGGGAGGGATTGATTGACTGGTTCTGAGTCCCAGTTGCACATTCCTTAGAAATGGGGTCATTGCCCCAGTGGGGCCAGGTGCCCATTTGTGAACCAAACACTTGCAAGATGACATGGGGGGCACATAGCTGTCTGTGCTGCAGTCATCAGGAGTAAGTTGGGAGAAAAAAAAAAAGTAATCTTGACAAGCCTGAGAGCATAAACAATGGGTGAGTTTGACATTAAAGTGGAAGATTCTCTATCGATGAACAGTCCCATCAGAAAAGTTAATAGACACATGACAGGCAGAGGAAAGATACTTGCAATAGTTTATATCAGTAGATTATTTATGCCTGTGATATACACAAAACTCCTACAACTCTATTAAAAAAGTCAAGAACTCGATAGGAAATTAGGCAAAGAAGATGAACGGTTCTTTCACAGAAGGGGGACTCCAAATGGCTAAGCAATATACAAAGAGTGGCTCATGCTCATTGGTAATGACGGAAATGAAAATGAGAACAGCACGGAGATGATCCATTTACATTTATTAGGCTGACAGATATTAGCTAGTGAAGACTTCCAAGTGCTGGTGGGAATGTGGGAAGACCAGAGCTCTCCTGCTCTGAAGCGGGAACGTAAATTGGCAGAGTCCTCCTCCTGGAAAGTGATTGGTGGCATTTAGCAAAATTCAGCATGCCCATCCATATGTCCCAGTTAGCACGTCCCTAGGTATACAGCCCCGATTAATTCTTTCCAAGGCCTGCAAAGGAACATGTGCTAGGGTGGTCATTACTGGGCTTTGTGTGGAAGGGAAGGGAACATTGAAGGCCACCTTGGGGGTGTGTGTGGATATTTAGGGGCAAGAACGAGCAAAATGTGGTGGCTACACACTGAGTGGGGTACCATGTAGGACCCAGAAACCATGAATTAAGTGGGCACAGAGTTGCAGGGAGAGACCTCCCAGGGAAAGAAGTAGGAAGCCAAATGAAATTAATTGTGTGATACAATTTATTCAAACTAAAATGCATTACACACAGAGCAGCTTAACTGATTTGATTAGAGTCAATGCATCGTTAAGGCCATATATAAGACACTGTAGACTGGGTACCAAGGACAGTGGTGCTAATAAAGAATCAGGGAGGAGGGAGACAAATTTAAAATAAAGAAAAAGGGCATCTAGGCAGACACTCCAAGGATTTCTAGTCACTAGCCCAGGTGGTGTAAACATCCGGGATGGAGGGGCCAGTTAGTGGCTATTGGAATTATCTGGGGGAAGAAGCAAGACTCAGACTGTCAGGAGCAGTAGAGGCAGAGTGATGCCAGCAGATTTAACGGGCATGCGGACAGCGGCAGAAATGATGGGGCGAGCGCTGTGTTGAGTTGGGGGGAAGACTAAGAAGGAAACTTCTGGAAGACTTCTTGCGTTTCTGGACACCTAAGTGGGCTGTGCTGGCATTAGCAGGAGAAGCACCAAATGCAGGACAGAAACAATGAGTCCCATTTGATTATCCACATAGGATAAAATTATTGGTGTGTCCATGACAAAATATGTCAATGTTTCATTCCCAATAAACATTTGAGAAACATGTTTGAGCAGATTCCCTGCCTATATTACACTTACTGCCATGTTACATCAGCCTTCAAAACATGGTTACGATGAAATTTCTGGAGACAGGAAGAAGGCAAATAATACCTATATCCTGATGAAGGTTAGAATTTGGGCAGATCCAGATTGAACATAAGGTTTCATTTGAATGGAAGTACTGGAGTTCGTTTTTAAAAATCTCTATGTTATAAACTGGAATTCGCACAAAGCATTTTATTCTCCGTTGACTACAAATCATGATGAATATCAGATGTTCTTTAGGATTTTTATAATATGTCAGAGTTTATTGAGGAAAATAAATATTCATGACAATGACAAGAATTTTGTTTCCCAAACTCTCAATGCACGTAGCAGTTGGCAACTTCAAGGACGGAGGGCTGGGACGTACCAATGTAACCATGCACCCAGACTCAAAGATGAAAACGACTTGTCGTTAAATGTTGTACTGAACTCCACAAGGGTCTTGCCAGATGTTAGGAGTAGAAGAAAGTGGAAATTAAGTGAGAGCCAGGGGAAGGACGGTGAATTCGCTGCCAGAAGGCCTGGGTTTAAGTTCTGCCACAAGCTTATTAGGGGGCCTGGGTGAGTCACTTCCATCTACCCCCCTAAATCTCAGGTGTTTGCTCATTTGTAAGACAAGCCAGTTCAGTGGCAAGGTCTCCGAGCTCCGACTCTGTACTCGGCTCCATGCCAACTTGTGTTTTCTATAACTGTGCTCGCACACTGGCAGGGAGATTATGTGCTATTCCTTCACAAACACATTCCCACTCATGGTCTATAGGGATCTTTCCTTATTTCCTCTTTCAGTCAAATCCCTTAAGCAAACATATCTGGTCAGTTTCAAGACAAAGACCAGGCAAGGTGACTCATGCCTGTAATCCCAGCACTCTGAGAGGACAAAGTCAGCACTGTTACCTGAGGTTAGGAGCTTGAGACCAGCCTGGGCAAAATAGTGAAACCCTGTCTGTACAAAAAAAAAAATTTTTTTTCTTTTTTTTCTGAGACAAAGTTTCACTTTGATGCCCTCGGTAGAGTGCTGTGGCATCATAGCTCACAGCAACCTCAGACTCTTAGGCTCAAGCGATTCTCTTGCCTCAGCCTCCCAAGTAGCTGGGACTACAGGCTCTCGCCGCAATGCCTGGCTATTTTTAGTGATGGGGTCTCGCTCTGGGTCAGGCTGGTCTCAAACCTGTGAGCTCAGGCAATCCACCAGCCTCGACCTCCTAGAGTGTTGGGATTACAAGCATGTACCACCACGCCAGCCTGTACAAAAAAAAATTAAAAAATTAACTGAGTAAGCAAATGTAGTCCCAGGTCCTCTGAAGGCTGAGGCAGGAGGATTCCTTGAGGCAGGAGGATTCATTGAGGCAAGGAGTTGGAGGCTGCAGTGAACTGTGATCACACCACTGCACTCCAGCCTGGATGATGGAGCAAGGCACTGTCTCTTAAAAAAAATAAATAAATAAAAAGCAGAGACGAATAGTAAGAAAATGGTAGTAGCCCACACTCTCATCTACCAAACTATGTCTGAAAAGTTCTAAGGAGCGCTCTGAAGGCGGCTTCAGGTCATCCCAGTCCCTCCCAACCGGGTTTGTTCTCTGGGTGCCGGGGGTTTGGGGGAATCTTCTGGCTATGCTGCCTGTCCCAGCTTGGGGGTGAGGACAGGACAAGAAGCTGGAGATTATTAAATCAGCATCCCTAACCCGCACCCTCCAAACCATTGCTGCAGTTCTGTCAAGAGGGTGGGCACGTAGGAAAGGCTCTGGCTCAGCGCACAGCTGTGCTTTTAGAGAGAAGCACCACCTCTCAGGCTGCTTGAGGAGGGGGGGCCCAGCCTCTCCTGCATCCAGCTGTCTCAAAGTTGCTAAATTCCAAGGTCGCATCAAAATTATCTATTCATTTGTCACTTATCTATCCATCCATCCATTACTTAGCAACTGTACCAACCTTTGTACTAACCATTATGCAGTGGACATTACAGACCTCATCCCACTTAATCCTTACAGCAATCATTCAGGTATTGTTACCCCCTTTTGCAGGTGCAGTGGCTTAGCAGCCTGTCCACAGTAGTGGGTGGGGGATTCCCATCAAGGTCTGTCTGGTATTAAAACTTCTAGTGTGGACAGGCTATTGGGGAAAAGAACGAACTGATCAGTTACTACCTGGGAAGGCAATGCCAAGGAGAGGCTGCACTGTAGGCAGCTGCCTGTTTATTCAGGGGATCATCCTGGTCATTCACTCATTCACCAAACATCAAGGAGAATCCAGAGGTCTTGAGAAATTTGCTGGCAGGTGGTTTGGAAGGGGAGAGGCTGTGAGGACTGACCTGAGTTTCCCCAGCAGAGTGTACTACTGGGTTCCCCACTGAGTTCCAGAAAAGCTTATCTAGCTTTGCCCATGCAGGCATTCTCTTCTATTTGGAATTTTCTTCTCGTCCCACCTCCCCTTCTTCTAGCCCTCTGAGCCTCTTGTAACTTTAATTACATAATTCCCTTGCACACTCACACAGGTCTTTGTCCATTAAATACTTATGGGGCACCTTTGTTGTGCCAATGACTCGTCCAGCCTTTGGGGATACAGTGATGGAGGTGAGCAGGGTCTCTGCCCCAGGGAGCTTACATCTTAGTAAGTGGAGGAGATGGGAACAAAGCAAACAAGATTAGTAAACAGACCAACTACTGTTCTCTAGATGGGGATAAGGGTCCTATGTTGGTGGGGTGTCATAGTGTGATCGGAGATAAAGATGGGGAGCTGGAAAATTACAGAGCCTGGGGTGGGGGTCTCCAAGTAAGGGAACAGTGGGCTTAGAGTAGGGATCTGGGAGGTTCTGGTCGTTGCTGAAAGTAGAATTCATTGGTTCCCCCTATCCTAAGGAGAATGAATAGAGAATTCATTCTCTGGAATGGAGAGAATGAATAAGAATGAATAGAGATTCATTCTCTGGAATGGAGAATTCCCCCCCATCAGCCTTCCATGTGTGTTCCTCAGCATTGGGCTTCCTTCCGTTTGAGGTCCTGCCAAGATGGTCATTATTGATTCATGTCTTAGCCTCCCCCAAGGAACTTGGAGTGCTCCTAGGTCAGGGACCAGCTGCAATGTGTGGCTACTAATAGTGCGGTCCTTGTAACCTTACAGGGTACCTGGGAAGATTAGAATGAAACTTTAAGTGCACAATACATGTTAATTGTTATAACAGATAGTAAACTAGAGCTGACACAGAGAAAGGATTGAGTGCTATTGACAATGAATGGAAATGAGGGAGGTGGGAGAGCTGGTTCAACAGCAGGGCCATGCAGGCTTTTGAGAGGTTACCACAGGGGGTTTTGCTTCCAGGAGAATCTCAGTCCATAAACTTCGTGCAAGGACATAACTTCATTTTCTAAACTTATGTTATTTCTATGTTTATCCTTCATGTTAGGGTGTTGGACAAAATGAAATAGTCCCCTGCCTATTCCTAGGGTGGCATCTAAGATTTAGAGGTCTCACATGCATCGATGATATAGGCATCGAGAAGCCAGCTTCCCTGGTCTCCCCGAACATCCACTGAAGAGCCAGGATTGGTCTTGGTGGTCTGTCAACAGGGGCCATTTGTTCATTCAATACTCATGAATCACTTATGAAGTGTTAGGTGCTGTCCTAGGTGCTGGAGAGGTGCAGGCATGAAGGAAACATAAAGCTATGGGTTAGGGTTAGAGGGCAGAAAATAATCAAATAAACACCTGTCTGGGTGGTGGTGGAGGTGTGGGCTATGAAGAGGAAGAGACAAAGAGTGACTGTTGTCGCGACCCCTATAGCCCTGGTCTCCATCGCAGCAGAAAGGAACTAGGCGAGATGTGGATTAGAAGTACAAGCTTGTAGGAGGTGGGCTAACCTTGATTGCAGGATAGCCCCGAGCAAGCTCCGCAGTAGCCTTTTATTGCGACAGCACAGACGGGTGAGGGGAGTATTAGACAATGACTACGTGCCCAAGGATCACCATGGGCTTCGGTTCTTTCTCTGCAAGGAGGGCTCGCCCCCCAGCTGCAAATCATCTTGCTCAGAGGTCGTCAGGCTCTTGGCGTCCTCTAGAGACTGTATCAGGATGATTGTAGATGGGGTGCTCAGGTGGTGTCAGAGACGAGACCTGAGCCAATTCCTGGAGGGAGTCTCGGGTCTGCCCGTGAGCACTCCGGAGCATGCTCAGTGACCCTGAGGTGCAGAGGACTCTGGTGTGGGGGAGGGACAGAAAAGAGGCTCTCTCATGTTTTCCCCTAATGCTTTGTGCTGCAAGGAGCTTTCCTTCCCTTAAGGGCTTAGGTTTTGGGGAGTTGGCAGTGAAAAGCTAAGAAGAAGAAAGCGCCCCTATTTCTCTGCTTTAGGTTCCAGACCAGGGCCTTAGAGGAGATGGGGGGGGGGAGGGAGAGCAGAGGATGCAATGTGGACGCAGGATATTACATTCAATTTCCAAGGGTGAGCCTACTCCAAAAGCAAAAGGGGGAGTTTGTTTTGGGTCTGAAACATAAAAACAGGTATTTTTTAAAGTGCTTTACTGAGGTGTCATTGATAAAGAATCTAACATATTCAATGTGTATGTACAATTGGATGACTTTGGACATCTTTGAACACCTGTGATATCATGGCCACAACCAAGAGGACAGACGTATTTGAACACTGGCTAAGGTTTGTATGTGTACCTTGCTTTAGGGTTAGGATTTTGGCTGCTTTGTGGTAAGAACACTTGACATGAGAGATACCCTCTTAATGCAATCTGTAGCACTCGGTAGCAGGTTGTTAACTACAGGCATGGTGGTGAACAGCTGCTCTCTGGAACCTGCTCCTCTAGCATAACCCAATCTGACAGCCATTCAGCCACTCCCCATTACCCTTGCCCACAGTCCCTGGCAGCCGCTGTGGTATTCCCTACTTCTATGAGTTTGGTTTCAGCTGACTCGCACATGTGGGATTATGCAGCGTTTGTCTTCTGGGCCTGGCTTCCTTCACTCACCATAATATCCTCCAGGTTCGCCCAGGTCTTGCAAATGGTAGGATTTCCTTCTTTATTATGGCTGCATAATATTCCTTTGTGTTTATATACCACATTCTTCCTATCATCCTTGAATGCTCACCCTGCTTCTTTCTGTCCCAAGGTCATTGTCCTTGGAATTCCCACTTCTAGACACTTGTCCTACATGATGCAGATGGAGTCTGCACATGGCCGGTGGGGAGGGAGATGAGTTTGGTGAGTGAGAAACCTGTCTTCTCCACACTGGCTCTATGCTGTCCACCTTCAGGACATCCACCCTCTGTCAATCCTGATCTGCTGGGTGGGGGCTGGCCTATCTTAGGGGTGTAATGTTGGGCTACAGGTATGAGACTTATGCCTTTCTGCACTGTCTTCTCAATAGCCGTTGATGGAGTCAACATTAGTTGTCAGGAGCTGTGCTTGGATCTGAAGACACAATACAGAAGTTGCTGTCAGGGTGAACAAGTTCACTCTCACCCATCTACTGACACATGCATTTTGCAAACATTCATCAAGTACCCATGCTTGGTGATGCAAAATGGCCATAGCTCCATCACTTGGAGCACCGAGAGAAGCCATGTTTCATGATAGGTATCATAAGCTTGGTCTTCACTTACTAGTGTGAACAATTCTACCTTTGACTCTCAGTCTTCTCATGTGTAAAATGAGGATGATGATATGTCACAGTTCAACGATCTTACCCATAAGTTGCCTGGACAATTAGCTCCCTCTGGGGTGCTCAAGCCCTGAGCTTTTCCTCCTCCTTTTTAGAGCTCAGATTGTCTGCTCTGAAATTCTCATTTTGAAGCCAGGGTTTGCCGATGATTGGTGCCGAAAAAGGGGGAGAATAGGAGGTCAGAATTCAGGCTTCCACAATCTCACTTTATGTACACAAAAAGAAAAATAGTGCCTCCATCCAGAAATGGGAAAGGATTTTTTTTTTTAACAGCATCAGTACGGAAGAAAACAGGTAACTTGTTTTCTTTACTATGACATTTAGACAAGACTCAATTTGGCAGTGAGAAAGGATCCCGGGGAGGCTGAGCTCCAAGGCAACATGGTTTGGACTTTCTTCTCTTGCCCTCCTGAGACTTGCCCTTCTTGAGTTTTCTTGGAAGTGCATGATAGAATGTAAGAAACTTGGGTTTTGCCATCAGAAAGAATGGGATTTGGTTCCTCACTTTCCCCCTCTCTACATGGGAAAACCTGGAAAGATTTTTCAACTTCTCTGAGCCTCAGTTTCTTTATCTGTAAAATGGAGATAAGAATGTCCACCTCATGGACTGAGTGAGGCAATGAATATAAGACAGCTGATATAGAGTAGAGTTTTTTTATTGTTTCATGTTCAGTGAGGGTACAAAGAATTAGGCTATGCTGATTACATTTGTTAGTTCAAGTCCCTCTTCTAATTGTGTCCCATCCCCAAGAGGTGTGCCATACACCATAAACCTAAGGGAGACCTCATGCTCCCTCATTCCCCTGCCCCCCACCTTGAATTGGTTTGAGTTTTTCTCTGTTGAGGGTATGTATGGCTTCATAGTAGGGTTGAGTACATTGGATTCTTGCTTCTCCATTCTCGTGATACTTTACTAAGAGTGTTTTCCAATTTTATCCCGATTAATACAAAAAATGTAACGTCTCCATCTCTTTTTAATGGCTGAATAGTATTCCGTGGTACACATATTCCATTGCTTGTTAATTCATTGCTGGGTTGGTGGGCTTTTAGGTTGTTTGCACATTTTGACAATTGTAAATTGAACTGTGCAATGTCCTTATGGTAAAATGATATTTTTTTCTTCTGGGTAGATGCCTAGTAATGGATTGCAGGATCAAATGGGAGGTCTAATTTGAGTTTTTTGAGGATTCTCCATACTTCCTTCCAAAAAGGTTGTATTAGTTTGTAGTCCCACCAGCAGTGTAAAAGTGTTCCCTTCTCTCCACATCCAGCATCTGCGGCTTTGAGACTTTGTGATGTGAGCCATTCTCACTGGGGTTAGGTGGTATCTCAGGGTGGTTTCATATATTAGGTATTAACATGCGGTTGTTTCATCCTCTCCTTTTCTTCCTTGGAAATCTGGATCTGTGCTAATATTGTAAAGCAGTCAAGGTTTTCACTTAAAAATCTCTCAGGTTCTTTGGTCCACTTTGTTCCTGACTTCATTCTCACCTTGATTTCAGAAGATTTCATTCCTACCTCTCCATTTCTGAGTCTCCCTAGCTGCCTGACCTGCCAGACTTAAGAGGCTCCTCCCCATTAAAAGGCCCCGCCTTCTCCAGGCCCCGCCCCCATCTCCTGCCTCCTTTGTTTTCCCCACTTTCCTTCTCACTGCACCAAAATGATTTGACCCCGTCATGCTCCTTTCCAGAAGCTCTTAGAAATTTCCACTATGAGGCTCACCCTTCCTGACCTTGCATTTCAGGATCAGCCCTCTCTCGGCAGATTCTTGGTGGACCCAGCCATAAGGAATGACATGTCCTACTGCAAACACATGTCACATCTAATACATTCAATGCCCTGGTTCTTTGCATGCACATCCATCTGGATAACTCCTGCTCATCCCTCAAAGCCCAGCTCAAGTCTTTCCCAAGGGAAACCTTCTTGGCCATCGTTGACTCAGAGTTCCTCCTCCTCCTTCTTGTTTGTCTCTATTATTTCTTATTCATCTGCTCTCATGGCACTCATCTCACTGAATCAACACCATCTGTGTGCTTGCGTGTTGTTCTGCACTTGACAGAAGTTCTCTGGCTGCAGATGCACTTGATAGAATTTATTTATAAATTAATTCAATGGACGTGTATTTAGTGTCTCACATACCAGGCTGGCCCTGAGAGCTCGGTAGAGAATGAGGCAGACAAGGCCCCCGCTGGGAAGGTCTTCACATTCTAGCAGGAGAGTTCAGGTAGGCAGATGGACAGAAGGAGGAGAAATTATCTGTTGGGGATGAGCACTGCAGAAAGGCGGAAGTCAGCAGGCGGCCAAGGGGTGGGGTGGAGTGAGTTAGGTGGTCTTGGAAGGTCTATTTCTACCAGCCTTCTACCAAGCCTAGACTGCTTACTGACAGAAAAGAGGAGGGGAGGAATGTCTGGTGGCAAGGTCATGTGTGATGCCCCCGGGTTCATCTTTTTGCAGAACGACAATTCTCAGATTGGATTCACATCTTAACGAAGCTGGGAGGTACTTACCTTTCTCACCACAACCCCTGAGGTTCCCCTGGAAAGGTCTGGTGAGTGGGAGCTCCAGGGAGCAAATATGGGTTCAACTTAGAGTAGGCTCTAGAATGCTTGGTTCCCCGTGGCATCCTCATAATAATGGTAATTATGACAAAATAATACTCCCTTCCCTTTTCTTATCTCACCTCTTGCCATTTCCAAAGCGTAGCCTTAGCCAGTACCAGATTTGACTCTCTCTGCAGTCCTGAGAGCTTGTGAGCCCTGTCTGGGGAAAGGACAGCTGGGACTCACTGGACTGAAGTGGCTTGTCCAGGGTCAGCTGAGCCAATTATCCAACCGGGGATCTAACTCCAAACCTGGGTTCCAGAAAAGGGCTGCCTCAGGGGCGGTAAACTCTCTATCAGCGGCAATCCCTGCGCAAGGGGACAGGAGCCTGGGATGGGAGCTAGGACGTGTGGCCTCCGTCATCCCTCTCAAGGTCTGGGCTCCGTCTTTAAGACTGGGGGGCCAGGGACTCCTCGGGGCAGAGGAGGCTACCTGTCTCCTTACTTCCCTGACTCCGGCGAGAAGACGAGCCCGCCGTCTTCCTCTCACTCAGAGGCTGCTCAAGGCCTTCTGGCCGGGCTGGGAGGGAGGTTTGTGCAAGCCGGCCCACTGTGGCCGGGAACTCTCAAATTGACGCGCTCGGCCTCAGATGCCTGAGTCTTTCCTCCCATTCTGTCACCTCCGCACCGATAAGAACTGGGGCAGAGGGCAAAGGGCTCGGAAAGATGCATTTTTTGTTGTTGTTGCTAACTATTTGAGAGGGTCACTATTGGGCTCCCGGGCACAGAAAGCCTCCTTCTGGTTGTCTCCTACGGGGAGAGGTAAAGCTGGATTTGGTCAAACAGCTGTGTTCAAGGCAGCGCTCTGCATTGGAAGTCCAGGGCCACGGGCCCAGCTGCCTCCTTCTATGCCATGAGCCTTTGCGACACCTGGAGATGACTCTAAGCTGCTTTGCTCCAGAGACTTGGGTCTTGCTCAGCTCTGCAGGTCTCATCAGGGAAGGCGGGTGGCGACTAGAGTGCAGGTCAAGGAGAGGGCCAGCCCTCTGCTGACCCGGGTGCCCACAGCAAAGCAGGGCCGCCTGCTGCCCAACACTTCCAGAAGCTCCACATCCCTGAAGTACAGGCTTGGCCTGTGATATTATTATTATTATTATTATCATTGTGGTTCTTGTTATTCCGGAAGGCATCCCTCTCTTGGCACTCAAAGAAGTAAAGACATTGGCGTAAGCTGTCACAGTTGCTAGGCTACTGGTGGCAAATGGAATAAGCTGGAAACATCTGTTTGGAAAGGGGACTGGCGCCCTGATTTTGGTCTTGCTTGGAGACTATGGAAATGAGAGAGACTGTTTATAATCAATAATAGCAAAAAATAAACTTAATATTTACTGGATGTTTAATATGGGCCAGGCACTGTCCTAAGCATTTCTCTCTCTCTCTCTCTCTCTCTCTTCTTTCCTCCTTGGTGCTGCTCTGCAGTGTCCCTCACCGATAAAGACCTTTCGTACAAGCCTTGGTGGTCTGTGAGATCTCTGCCGGTCGAGTGCCGCCCTTTCATAAATTCCAAGGTTTGAAGGGAGTATCAAAGAATGTGTGGCTACATTTTAAAACCACTATAGTCGTGGATTCAGAAGTCGCCTAACGAGACTCCAAACCTAAGTCAGCTGAAGGCCTGGGGTCCTGCTGCTGCCTTTATTGGCCACCTCATGCCCTGACATTGCTGGTCCATCTCCCAGTGTAGGGGGGTGTCTTTTGAAGGTGACTGGAGTGTCTAAAATCAGGCACAGACTGTTCCTGATTGGAACTTGGGACATGTTTTTATTGGAAAACTGGCAGGTCAGTTTCTAAGGTAACCAGCTATCTTCAGGGAACAGTGGGCGTGTCAGGAGTGAAGGGTGTGGGTCCAAGTGAGAGAGTGTGTGTTGTGCAGGATAGCAGGTGTGGGACTGGATTTTGCCTGGGAGCCCCTGGTAAAGAGCATGGACTTCACACGGTGGATGGGGTGGAGCCATGATAGGGATTCAAGCAAAGGAAGCCCGAGGTCAAAGGTGACACTTACCAGAACTGGGGAGGAAAAGGGGTGAGGGGCTGAGGGCTCGACCCCAGGCAGTGAGTGTGCCAGGTCAGCACCAGCTTGGCCCTGATGGCCAAGCTTGCTGCTGATGATGGGAAGGAGGCAGGTGAAGGGGACCACAGCTGTGTTTTGGTGACCAGGGGCCTTGAGGTAGACAAGGAAAGAAGTGTCCAGAATGATCCCTACTTCACTAGGTGTGGTGATGGGTAGGTGCTGGTGCCCTCGCTGGGAAGACAGCCCAAAGGAGCAGGCAGGGGAGGATGAAGAGCCCAGCTTTGGTCATCGTGAGTGAGTGTCTGGCCTTCACCCATGGGTCAGGCTGGGAGTGCTTGGCTATTTGTGCCAGCACTGGGAGCAGAGTCTGAAAGGCACGGTAAAATGAGCAAGGTTTTTGAGAGCAGAGGGACTTAAACGTTGAATGTTACTCTCCTCCAAGCCTCATTGCCCTCAGCTGTAAGTTGAAGATAAACATTCAGAAAACTATGAATGTCTAGCGTAAGCATTCCGTGGGCATACAGTTGGCATCCATATCAACTCTAAATCTCCTCCTTATACCTGAAGGCCTGGGGAATTGGGAGGGATGTGGGCTCTACTGGAGAAGCCAGGGAAGAATTGGGGGGCTGCCCCCCATAATCTAGATTCTGGGTGTATCTGATCCCTGCCAAATACAAGGCCCTGCTCCTGCCGGTTCCTGGAAGCTGGCTGTGACTCACTTCTGCTGCCTTTGTTGTGACTGGTGCCTGATGCAGCCTGGCTCTGCAATGATGCCGATGCTGATGCTGTTGCTAGGCAACTGTGCTCCAGCACAAACCCTGTGAGGCCTCCCTTCCAGTCGCCTCTCAACCTGGAGCTGCTGGCGGTGATTGGCTTGGAACTAGCTGCAAAATGGGGAGGGGGTCCTTATGCAAGGCCCAGATATATAGGGCAAGGGGAGCATAAGTGTGCGATGGGGAGAAAAAGGCACAATAGTTAACAGCTTCCATTACTGAGTGCTTGTTCTGTGCTGGCTGTTGTACATGGATTATCTCATTTTACTTTTTATAGCAGCCCCAAGGTGCATATTCCAAATGACTCCTGTCTAACAGATGAGAATTTCAAGACTAAGAGAGGAACAAGGGACTTATTCAGGTTCACCTAAATCTGAAGTGGCGGTGCTGAGGCGACTCCTCAGTCTGTCTGATTTCAGGACTCAGAGAAGAAGAGGAGCTCAGCTTTGATTTCCTGCCGGCTTCATCCACTGTCAAGTTCATTCTCTGCAAAATGACTGGGGGGCCTTGAAACTCATGAGTGAGGTTGTGCTGTGCTCCCACCACAGCCCGCCATGGCTGCCCAGCACCCTCAGGGTGAAGGGTGGCCTGCTGCGGTGAAGGGTGACTGAGTGCTGCTGACCCCTCCCGTCTCCCTGCTTCTCACCTTTCCTTCTCCCTTTCTCTAGTTCTCAAGCCCATGCTCTTGCTGGCCTCAGAGCAGCTTGCCTGATCACTCTGACCTTGATGGTTCCTCCCTCTCTGTCAAGTTTGGGCTCAGACACCCCTCCTCCTGGCAGCCTTCCCTGAGGTTGAGTGTGGGGAACTTCTTCTCCCAGGTCACCCTGTCCCCCTACGCTATTCTAATGGCTGTGCTTTCTCAGACATGGAGAGTCCATGTCCTGGTCACCATTTTATCTACTGCAACACCTGGCCTGGGACCTGGTGCACAGGAGAAGCCACATAAATGCTTTTGGAATGAAAGCATCTGAAAACTGGATGTTTGAATTTGTGAAGTGAGCCTCTGGTTCCCTCACCCTGCTGTTCCCCACAGACCCCGCTCCCGCTCTCACACTTGACCTTTTCATTCTCTGCCCAGGTGTTGTCTCCAAACTGAAGCTGTCTGCGAATACTGTAGAAATGTCAAAATGTCATATTTGGAAGAAAGCGGTGTTTAATATTTAATCTGCCTCTGTTTTGTAGCCAGACATTGAGCTGCAGACTAGTGAATGTCCCCCAGTATGCACTAGGGTCCCACAAACCTCCCATTCTGCAGGTGAGGTTCAGAAAACTGACTTGCCAAGGTGGCACAGTTCATGATTCACGGTGCCAGGATCCAGGCTCAAGAGTCTGTGTGGTTCCATGGCTCTCCTGTGAAGCTCCAGGTCTCTTTGAAGGGCACTGAAAGTGAAATTACGGAGAAATGAGAGCCATGGTATTTCCGTATTTCCACAGTATCCGCAGACAGCTTCAGTTTGGAGGCAACACCTGCCAGAGAATGAAAAGGCCAAGTGCGAGGGGGGAAGGGGGTCTGTGGGGAACAGCAGGATGAGGGAACCGGATCGGCCTGGCCCGCCCTGGGATACCAGCTGCAGCCCACTGTCCCCACCACGTTCAGGAGCACTACTGACTCCAAACCAGGCCTCGACCGAAATGTGTTCCTCGTCATAGATCACGGTGCTGACACCGTTGCCTTCACCTCTGCACCCCAGTGGCCCAGCTCCGCTGACCCTGCACCCCACACCAACAAGCAGCTATGGCCACCTAGGCTGCAGCAGCTCTTTTTGGTGAGTGGCAGGAGCCATCTTTACCCCGTGTACCTCCCACACTGACACAGTCTCCAAGGCCTGTTCATCCTGTCCCCAGTAAACTCCAGCCCTGCCTGCGATCATCAGTTTCCAGGGTCTGTCTGCCCCCGAGGTTCTTTCCAGCATGTGCTGCAGAGTAGAAGCTGGGGGGGGGGGTGCTGAAGGGGGCACCACTAGTTCTTTCTGGGCTGGGAGACTGAGTCTAGAAGGCCGGCCAAGGAAGTGTCACCAGGCCACAAAGGAGCTACGAAGGGCCCAGGAAGGAACCTGCCCCAGGCTCTGGAAGGGCAGTTTCCAGATAGATCTTCCCGTGTTCAGTTCTTCCCCCTGTGCAGACCCCATTCCAAGGATCATCTGTCCCAACTTCAATGCCCCCACCTGGGCAGGCAGAGATGGCACAGCCTGGGCAAGGCTTGACAGGGGGCAGGAGAAGGTGAGGGGTGCCCCGATTTCTGCATCATTATAGAGGATGGAGTCAGATTACCCGTAAGGTGTGGGGGAGGGTGAAGTAGGGCCATGGCTGACTGCGTCCTGCCACGGGGGAGCAGAGCAGGGTGGGGTGAGGACTCGGGACCGCTGTGTGCACTCCGGGCTTTCCTCACCATGGAAGGTGGGCTTGGGAGCCCGACTGCCAGCATCTGAATCCCACGTCCACCACTGACTACTGGGGGAACTTGAGGGAATTAATTACCCCAGTGCGTCTCACCATTTCCCTATCTGGGCACACACACCCTGGAGAAAACAGATGAGTTTGCTCATAGTTAGGGATCGTCTCTGGTGTCAAGGGCATCCATACTATCTCGGCACCCTCCTAAGTCAATAGAAACATGTGGAGGGGAAGCATAACATAACCTTTCTGGGCCCTGTTTTCTCTATCTTGGAAATGGAGTTGATGAAAAAAATAGCAGTATCCTGCTAGGATTGTAGTGAGGATAAAATTTGAGAAAATCATTGCCAAGTGCTTCTGCCATAAGAAGACCTCAATGCACTATCGCCTTCTTGTCTATTCTTCCCCCCGGCTCTCTTCCTGAGGTCAACCCACCTTTTGCCCTGTTCTGCCTTTGGTCGGTGTCTGATAAGCCCCAACGGTGTCCTCACTGAACGGCCCAGCCCCTTCTTGTGTCGGGGAATGATGGAACATGACCTCTGGGTTACGCGTCCATCTGTGGTGAGTCTGCCGGCTTCTGAGCCCAGTTAACTTCAGGGTTTTCACCAAGTCATGTTTCTGGTCTGGCCAACCTGGGGCATTGTTCCTAACACAGTGATCACACCAAGGACGGGACACACACACACATACATCACAATCACGTGGGAGGCAGTGAAGGAGAGAGAAGAGTGAGGTGATTACTAAATTCTAGCTTTGCATGTGCTCTTACTTTATTCTCACAAGAATCCTGGGGGGTTGCTACTGTAATTAACACTTTTTCACAGGTGTAGAAGCTGAGACTCCACTAAGGGAAGGAATTGTCCTGAATTTTCACAGCTGCTTAGAGGCAGAGGATTCATGCCCATCTGTGTGGCTTCCGAGGTGAGTGGTCGTTCGTCCATTCATTCGGCCAGCTCCCATCCGACATTGATTAAAGGCACATCAGTGCCTAGAATATCTGGTGAAGGGGCCCTGCCTCCCTCTCACCTCCTCCAGGCTCCCTTTTCCTCTGTGGGCTAGAGCTGCCTACTTCTTTTCACTTCTCTAAGAGGCCCTTCAATTCCTCCCCTGGGACCTCACAAAAGCCCTTCATCTGGCTCGTGTTCTTGTATATCAGGTTCGACCTTAAAAGGCCTCTCAGAGGGGCCACATCCGAATACCTTCCCGGAAGTGGGTTCCTTCTCATTATTTCCGATCACTAAATCAAGTCAGTTTCCTTCCCAGCCATTGTCACAGAAGTAATTAAATTTAATAATTTACTATTTGGTAATAACTGTAAGAGCCAACATGTACTGAGTCCGTACTGTGTTTTGGACATGGTTATGTGACCCATGTAATCCTCATAACATCTGGGTGGTCATTACCTCCATGTTACAGAGAAAGAAACTGAGTCTTGGAGAGTTCCTGCTAATTCATTTACCAGATTATTCTTTCTTTCTAGCGATACTGTAATCTTCATAAAGGCGCAGCCATTGACTAGCCCGTGATAGATACACATGGCATCTTTGTGGAAAGAATGAATTCAAGGCTCTGTGCAGAGTATTGAGGAAGAATGAGACATGACATGCTTGGGAAGGGAGACCATGACTTCGGGACCACATGGGGAACGCTGTAAAAGGCCCACATTATCGACGGAGTTCAGAGGAGGAAGGACTCATGAACCCTGGAGACATCTTGGGAGGCTTCAAACAGGGTACAAAATTTGAGCTTGATTTAAAAAAAAAGTTTATTGAAGTATAATTTATGTCTTAGAAATTGCATCCATTTACAATAGTTAAAAGAAATTGCATCCATTTAAAAGCCAGGCGGTGCCTGTGGCTCAAGGAGTAGGATGCTGGCCCTATATATGGGAGGTGGCAGGTTCAAACCCAGCCCTGGCCAAAAACTGGAAAAAAAAAAAAGAAAGAAAGAAAGAAAAGAATAAAAGCCAATGAATTTTGGCAGGAGTATATGCCCATGAGAACAACATCACAATAGATAACAAGAATTACTTTCAAATCTCCAAAAAGGTTTCTCATACCTTTTGACATTCTGTCTCCTGTACCTACCCAACAGTCCCAGGCCACTGCTGATCTTATTGCCATTATTATACATTAATTTGCCTTTCCTGGACTTTTATATAAGTGGCTTTCAGGCAGCACGCTGATATTTCTGTTAATAAATTATATACATGCAGTAAGATTCATCTCTTTCAGTATACATTTCCTCAAGTTTTGACAAATGTAGAGATTTGTATAATTATCATCACAATTGAGATACAGAACAGTTCCGTTAACCACCCCTCAAATCTCCCCAGGCCTCTTGTGATTAATCCTCCTTCCCTCAGCGCCTGGAAACTATGGCTCTGTTTTCAGTACCCATAGTTTTGTGTTTTCAAAGATATTGTATTAAATACAAATGGGATTGTGCGGTATATAGCATTCTGAGTCTGGCATCTTCCATGCATCATGGTGGACTTGGGATTTATCTGTGGTGGAATCCCAACCCAACGCTGACTGTTCCTTTCGACTACTGAATAGTATTCCATTGTACGCATGCCCCAGAGTTTGTTCATTGAGCAGTTCCAGAATAGGCAGAGTTGTATTTAGATTTGGTTGATGGCAAATAAAACCACTCTAAATATGTGTATACTTATTGCATTTCCCTTCGGAAAATAGCTAGGAAGATCCAGATTGGCTGAGTCCTATGATGAGTGTATATTTAACCTGATAAAAAATTGCCAAACTTCTTTCCACAGTGACCACATCGTTTCACATTCCTACCAGTGATGTATGAGAGTTCCAGTTGCTCTTCATGCTCATCACCATGAAGTATAACTTATGTCTTAGAAATTGTAAGTATTGTAATTTTCAATATTTTTCTGTGACCCATACTAATAGGTTTGAAGTGGTATCTTGTTATAGCTCTAGTTCACTTCCTCTCGTATGTTGATTTGCCATTTGTATATCTTCTTTGGTAAAACATCTGTTCAAATATTTTGCCCATTTTTTCTTAATTTTTTTCTTTTCTTATTACTGAGTTTTTAAAGTTCTTTATGTATTTGGATACAAGTCCTTTGTCAGATAGCAATTCGCAAATAATTTCTTCCAGTCTGTAGCTTGTCTCTTTAATTCTTTCAAAAGCATCTTTCAAAGAGCAGAATTCTAAATATTCTATTGCCCAGTATTATGTCTCTTGTAGTAAAAGGAATTTACAAGGGTGTACTGCCAATTCTTCCGTCTTACCCTTTGTGCTAATGTTTTCCATACATTTTACTTTTATACAGTCTACAAATACACAATATGTCATTACTCTTGTTTCTGTAGTATCATTTGATTCAGTTAAAATAAGAACAAATGATTTTTATATATTTTTTACTTTCATTTTATGAATATGATTTTTATATTTTTTTTCTACTTTCTACTTTTAGTTTATTTTTCTTTGTTTTGATGTAGCTTTAAATTTCTGTCTGGTATCATATTTCTTCTGCCTGATAATCTTATTTTAACAATTTTTGTAGTGCAGATCTGTTGGCAGTGAGTTATCTCTGTTTTTGTTAATCTGAAAACCTTTATTTCTTTCATTTTTGAAAAATATTTTTGCTGGGTATGAAATTCTGTGTTGAAAGCATCTTTCCAGCTTTTAAACAAGCCACTCCATCTCTTTTGGATTGCATACTTTTTAATAAGAGGTCTGCAGTATTCTTATTTTATTCACTTGTATATAATATTTCTCCCATCTTTAAGATTATGTCTTTACCTTAAATCCTTAAACCTTTAGCAGTTTAAACGATATGCCCAGTGTCTATAAGTGATAAACTCCAGAAAAGTTTTTATTTTTTCAGATTGCCTTTTTTTTTTTTTTTTTTTAATGAAGGCAAGAATAATGTTTTTTCCCAGCTTTAGGTACCCTAAGCTAAAGCTGGAAGTTCACCATTTTCCAGCTAGTTTATTTTAAATTTCAGATTTTGTATTTTTCAGGCCTGGATTTTTCGTTTGGCAGACACGCATGGGTGGACACATGTACACACACACATTCTATTTCTCAGAGATTTTCTATCTTTTAGTTATAATCATGTTTTCTTTTACCTCACTGAGGTCAATTACATTTTTTTCTAGTAATTCTAACCCCAGAATCATTTTGTGGTTTACCACTGTTGATTTTTATTTCTCCTTGAAAATGAGTAACTTTTTTTATATGTTGAATTTGATTTTATCTTGAAATATTTGATTATTATATTGTGGAAACTCTGGATTTCTGTAATATTTTTCCCCCCAATGTTGCCTTTTTTGTTTTAGCAGACAATGAATTAGATTCTGTTATCTCTGCCTTGCTTGTGTTCAGTGGTGGATCAATGATCAGGTCAGCGTTTAGTATTTATTTGGGCTACCTTGAGTCTTGACCATGCATGCGTGGCTCAAGAGGTTGCCCAGATACTTGGACGAACTTGACACATCTTTGACCTGAGCCTCCCATTCTCTGGGTCTCCCCTGTCCTGGATCCTGCTTCCCTCACTTTCTAGCGGCCGTGGTTACCCTTGGCTCGATATTCTGGTCTCTCAGAAAGATAGTGGGTTTTCTATCAGAGCTTCGGTTGCCTCACACCTCCCTAAGATCTCAGCCCACCCTCAGACCAAAGCTGCAAAACTGGAGAACTCACTCAGTCCTAGTTCTTTCAAATTTGACTCCCTTCCAAAATGGCCTGCTTTTAATCACTCTCTGAGATCTTCAGTAGAGTTGCTTTTTATATTCTGCCTATAGTTTATAATTGTTATTTCTGGGAGGATTGATGTCTGCTGGGAGTTAACTCACCATACCCCAAGCGGGATTTCAAGCTGGATTTTAAAGGGATAGCAGTGGGCAAGGGCACCCAAGGCATGAGCATGTACACAGCCAGGAAGGCAGAAACCCCGATCAGCTCTGATTTCCCTTATGATCATTTCCCTTTAAATAAATTTCCAAGAGAAAAGGCTCACACACAGACACAGCTACAGCTTTTGGCATCTCTACAGCCTGCTTTTTTTTCCTTTGAGAGAAGAATTGGGATAATGAGTGTTTTAAATTCATCTTTTTGAATATAGACTAAATCCTACCACACACATGCTCTTCCCCTCAGCTTGCAGCCCTGCAGGGTAATGACACACTTTAAGCCCATTGCTTGAGATGAGGTGCAGAAACTTATTTCTGGCATCTAGATACTGTCAGAAGGAATATATCATTTGCTGTCTCTTTAAGATTCCTTGCAGGTTTCTGTGACATCTACATGAATTTATCCAGAAACAGATCAGCAACAAGCTCAATGTCAATGATTTATAATGTGTCCCTCTTTGGACCTCCCTCTCTTTTTCATCTCTTCACCCATCCCACATGGCACACGCTTCAGAAAAGCAATCTGCACAGTAACCAATGCTGTGGGCTGGGACTCTTCCTGATGCGATCAGAAAAGGCTACGGCATTTCCTTCCTAGGAAGCTCACAAATTTTCATTGCAGTGTGAAAAGCAGAAAGAAAAGGAAATTTATTCCAACTGACCCATGCATTTTTTCCTTGCCCTTGCTAAAATAATGTTTGAGAACTAAATTTTTAATGGACAAAGACACTTGATTACCATTTTGGGACTCACTTAAAAAATATAAAGGAGCAAGTGAACCTAGACACTTGTTCTGCTCTACCCACATCTGCCTGCAGTATGGAGAAGAGTGAAATCGGAATGGACTGGCACAGAGGAGCGTGATGCTTTATTTATGGAAGTGTTGGCTGCTGTTGCTTTTACCGGTTAGGATTTACTAGGAAATGAATGTTCCTATGTGGGCTTGTTATTTATTTATTTTTTTTTAGGAAAATCTTTTCTCTCTTTACTGTCTTTCTGTGATAGCTGGTGCCAAGGCTGCAGGGGCCAGTGCAGGTTAGAAGTCCTGCCCCTTCTTCAGAGGGAGTGAGGACGTGGCCCTAGTCCTGGGGGCAGGGCACGCAGACCCGCTTCTCCACTCTGGGTTTCTCCTTTCTCTGTGCGGCTCACCCTGTGGGCAGGAGGAGGTGGACATTGGAGGCACTGGGGTCACTCTCCATTCCCTGCTGTGCCCGCTGAGCCAGGATGCCTTTGGACACGTGGGCCTATAGGCCAGGGGCAGTCGTGGAAGGTCAGACTCATCTCTGACCTTCCTGACTGTTCACGATTTCTCCATAAGACCTCTCAGCCTGGCTTCTCTCAGAGTAACATCCAGAGTCTGCAAACGGCCTACCAGGCCCCCACAGTCTGGCTTCCAGCTACCGATGGAGCCCCTCCTCTATCACTGCTGCTGCTCCGAGAGCACCCCAGCTCAGCTCCACTCAGGACCTTGAACATGCTGCTTTTGCTGCCGGAACCACGTGTCTCACGTCTCATTTGCACCGTCCAGTGTCAGTTCCTCAGAGACACCTCTCTGACCATAGCCTCTCTCCTTCCCAATTTTCTTTGCCTTCTGAACACTTGTCATAGTTGTGTTTGTTCCTGGGGTGCCTCTCACCACCAGAATGTCAGCTCCGTGAGAGCAGGAGCTTCGTTGTGCTCACTGCTATATTCCTGGCCCCTTGTTGAATGAATGAGTGAATGAGACAAGTATGATGCGCCAAGTTTCTTGATCGCTCTTATTCTTAGTTTGCTCATCTTTAAAATGGGAATAGTGATACTTGCCTCACGAGTTGTGAAGATATCAGTTACAAATTATTTATTTATGTATTTGCTTTGTCTCCCAGGCTAGGGTGCAGAGGCTTGATCATAGTTCATTGTAACCTCAAACTCCTTGGTTCAGCGGATCCTCCCAGCTCAGCCTCCTGAGCAGCTAGGACTCCAGGTGCATGCCACCATGCCCAGCTGTTTAAAAAAGAAATGTGTATAGGGATGGGGATCTTGCTTGTTGCCCAGGCCGGTCTTGTTACTTCTGACTTTAAGCAATCCTCAGCCTCCCAAAGTGTTGGGTTTACAGGTATGTGCCATCGTGTCCAGCCAGTTATGTTGTTATATAGAATAGGGAGGTTCCATAAAACAATATAATAATAGTAAAAGCAGTGCCCACTTTTTGATTGACTGTATCTTCCAGATGCCATTTGCCTTGCACTTACCATAGGCCAAAAAAGGTGCTAGCACCTTGTGTGGATTGTCACACCTGAGAGCAAGGCTGGCATCTGGCTGGCCTGCGCAGGCCAGTTTTGATGGGCCTGTCACCTGTCCTGATTAGTTGAGGGACATAGTGAAAACCAGCTGTGAAGTGTTTATCTCTTGTGCTGTGAGAGAGCTAAATACCATTATCCTCCGAGTTTAATAACTGAGGAAACTCAGAAATGGGCCACAACACCCCTGCCATGCAGTAAACCCGGTGTGGAGTCAGAGTTTAAAGCAGCCCCTGCCACTCTCCATCCCTCTATCCGTCCAACCACTCACCCGTCCTTCCATTCTGCATTCAAGAAATAGTTTTTGCATATCTACCATATACAGGCACTGTTTAAAGGGCAACAAAATAAAGTCCCTGCCACCAAGGAGCTGACATGTTTGTGGAGAGACATTCAATTAACAAGTAAAAATATGTCAGGTGGTGTGGGGTGGTTACGAGGCTAGAGCAGAGCAGGAGGGTGAACCTCAGTGCAGCTGCCAGTGGATGGTTCGAGAAGCTTCAAGTCAAGGATGGGGGCCACCCTGCAACATTCCTCAGGGCCAGTCCTGGGGGTTGGGTCAGCAAATAAGCAGCCATTTCTTCTGAGGCTGTGAGGTTGCTAGCCCTGGACAGGGAGTCCACTGCAGAGGGATTGTCTTTGGTCACATGTCCCCAGGGATGCTCACGTCCTCTGTTCCATGAAGTTTACAAACTCAGGCTTTCTGGTTTGTTGAAGGTTCCTGTCCTGGGGACCTTGGAGAGTAAGAGGCTGACGGCAGCTGGGGATGGAGCATGAGCCAGGTAATCCCAGAAATGGAGGATCATGTGATCATGATTGTGTACAGGCGGGGAAGCTCTTAGGGGGTGGGAAGTGCACCGCAGGGACCAGAGGTCAGTCCTGTGTTGTCAAGTACTTGCAGGTCCTTTGGTAAGGCTGGTCTCAACTCAGCAGGCTTTCCAGAACCTTCTACAGGGCATGAGGGGAGAGTGGATAGACCCAGCCCATGTCCTCAGGGCTCTTCCAACCCAACAATGCCTCCCCCTTAAACCTGTAGCTTTGCTGGGGGTGGAGGGCGGGTGCTCCCCTGCCCTTCCACCCATGAAGCCTCTGAGGGCTCTCTCCCCTCCCCTCCCTGCCTGGGGAAGTCCGACAAGTATTTGAAGCTGCAGCTTAAGGCTCACCCCTTCAAACCAGGCAGATTCCTCCCCCCTGACCTCCAGAGAGAGGCAGCATTTAGGAGCGGGTGCCTTGGAGTCAGACATGCCTGTTCAAGTCTTGGTTCCATCACTGGTCTCTGCATAGCATGTCACCACCCTCCCCAGCCTCATTTTTCTCATCCGTAAATGATAATAAAGAATATTGCCTTGACAGGCTTGTTGGAAAAGGAAATAACTTAGGTAAGGTGTCTGGCGTAGAGCCGGTGCTCATTACATAACAAACTACTAACTGTCACGGTCACCGAGCCCTTTGTCCTCCCTCTTCACGTCCACTCTGCTTGTCTGTCTCCGTTTCCAGGCGCTGGCCTCCATGAGGAAGGGGCCTGTGTCCTGTCCTAGTCTCTGTTGTGTCCTGCAGTCTAGAGAGCGGTGAGCATGATCCAGCCCACGTCCCAATTTTGTAAATAAAGTTTCAGTGGAGCGGAGCTGCCCCATTTGATTGTGAATTGTTTATGTCACAAGAGCAGCATGGAGCAGTTGTGATAGAAACCGCAGGGCTGGCCAAGCCTTCCATAGTCACTATCTTGCCATTTACAGAAAAAAATGTGCTGTCCTCTGGCCTAGAACAATCGAACCCTGCCTAGATGTTCGGGAACGCCTGTCCTGCGCGTGAACAAAGGACTGAGTGCTGTACAGCTGTGCCGTGGATGACGTAAAGGGTTAGCCCAGCTGGAATATTCCTCTTGTCAGCATTTTTTGGCTTTGGTGGTGGGCACAGGGGGAGGCAGGCTCTCTCCCTTGAGCTAACTAGTATTTAAAGCTGACACGCTGGGCATGAACTTCATCAGAAGGAGGCTGGCTGTGGCTGGCTGTAGGTGGGTGGTGAAGCCCCGGGGAAGAGAAAACAAGAGGCACAATGAGCAGAGGAGAGAGGAGGAGGCAGGGACAGGGTTGCCCTCCTGTGCAGCCTCCGGCCTTGCTCAGGCCCTCCCGAAGGCAGGCCCGGATCCCGGATCGCTGCAGAGCCACGCGGGGAGCACAGGGGAGGTCTTTGTTGAGTGAAGAGACAGCTGTGCAGCGTTAGAGGGTGCACAGGAGTGCCGCCGGGGACTGAGTGCATGTTCCAGTGTTATCTGTCAGAGTCCCCTCTGCTGCGTGGGGACAGGATCCATGCCCCGCCTCCCCCCTAGCACTGAGGAGAGTAATGGTGCAGTGGACACCAAAAGGAAGAAACCTGTCACTATGGGGCTGCAACTATGTGCTGGGCACCGAGGGGGGTGTTTTATATACTTTAATCAATATTCACAACAAAGCAGCGAGCCAGAGATCAGCCCATTTGACAGATGGCGAACTGAGGCCCAGGAAGTTAAGCTAATGATCTTTCCATGTCTGAGCTTTAGGAACCGGGCGTCTCCTGGGAAAGAAGGGAGAAGGGTGGGGACTTTTTCCAGTCTCCACAGTGAACTTCTTATCTGGGCAACGAGCAACCACATAAGGAGAGGAATTTACAATTTAATGGCATTCTCAGTCCATCATCCTAGTTCCGTGAAACAATCTGAAGATCTCAAGTAAAAATCATGTTTCCGGCTCGGCGCCTGTGGCTCAACAGGCTAAGGCGCCAGCCACGTACACCTGAGCTGGCGGGTTCGAATCCAGCCCGGGCCCACCAAACAACAATGACGGCTGCAACCAAAAAATGGCTGGGCGTTGTGGCAGATGCATGTAGTTCCAGCTACTTGGGAGGCGGAGGCAAGAGACTCGCTTGAGCCCAGGAATTGGAGTTTGCTGTGAACTGTGATGCCACGGCACTCTATCCAGGGTGACAGCTTGAGGCTCTGTTTCGAAAAAACAAAAAAAAATTATGTTACCATTTTGTGCCAGCCATTCTGGGACTGGCTCTGGCGTGCATTACTTTGCTAACCTCACATGGCCATGCGAGGGAAATCATTTTAAGCCCATTTTACAGAACAGGAAACTGAGACTCTGGAACACTAAGTGATTTGCCCAAGGTCATATAGCTAGAGAGGCTAAAACTGGGATTGGAACTCTAATCTGTGTGACTCAAACCACTAAATTGACTACCTCTTATCCTGCTACTTATTTGTCATTGAAAAATAGCTCACTTGGTTTTTTTCCCAGAAAGAAAGCTCTGTCATTTAGTGCCGTGAGGGTGGTGTGATTGATTCTGCTAATTATAATATTGTGCAAGTAGCTTTCAGTGCCATTGAGCCCAACACCACAAACATAGTCAAGGAAAACTGACTCTTCTGAAAAAGCTGATAATTAGGTTCTTACAATTACACACCCTGTTTTCTCAGAGATAGAAAGAAAAAAAAAATAGATTTTGGAGGTTGAGGGAAAGTTCTTCACTGATTGTCAGATATAACTATTTTCACTGAACCGGGGAAAATTCAAAATGTGAAAACATGCCTTCAGGAGCTGGATCACACGTAGTGTATAGCCCATGACTTTGCGTGTAGGGTTTTTTACTTTTAATGAGTCTATAACAGTGTTTTTTCAGCCTTTTTTTATTTCATAGCACACTTGAGCCTATAGTTGAATTTCCGTGGCACACTTAAATTATGTTGATTTCCTCCCCCCCCAAAAGAGTAAAAGAACACTTACTGTGCTTTGAACATCTTTCAAAAATTATTTAATTAATGATCTTTAAAATTTTTGCAGCATGCCTCAGATCCTCACAAGGCACACCCGTTGAAAATCACTGGTCTAGCACCAACATGTATAAGTACTTAGGAAAGGCTAAGATTTTAGATCGAATTTCATGAATACAACTGGTGCTAAAGGTGAATGTTTGATGGCAGTGAACTGGGGTGTTGACCTCCCCAACGTCTACTTCCCTTTCTTTAGCCAATAGATAAATTTTCACCTGGGACACACCCCTCTTAGATGTGTGAGGGGAAGCTGAAACAGCCAATCAGGCCTTTGAGCTCTTCTGTTGCTCCTGTTGATCTGCCCTCTCTAAGCCTCAGTCTCTTAATCTGTGTAATAGGCACAATAGAGATTGTACCTGTAAAATAAGAATTGTTATGCACCTTAAAAAAAAGATAAAAGCAGGTGGTGCCTGTGGCTCAAAGGAGTAGGGCACTGGCCCCATATGCCAAAGATGGTGGGTTCAAACCCAGCCCTAGCCAAAAACTGCAAAAAAAAAAAAAAAGATAGAACCTGCCAGCATTTTATGGAACTAAAAGTGCTAGGAGATGTTAACAATCATCATGATTATTATTGCTCATCATGGTTTATGAAATTACAGTCTCAGAAAGTGGAGACCTCAGTTTTTACCTTTTCTCTCACACCGCAGCAATCATCAGCATGGGAAAGTCTGTCACCAGATGTGGGGGTTTCTCCCCGCTACCTAGCAAGCAGTCAGCTGCAGCTGACACCAGCTGGTACCCTTCAATTCAGTTTTGGCACCATCTACCTGGAGACAGCATCAGATCCCACAGGGTGAGGGCTCAGTCTCCAAAACTGCTCCCCCCACCCAGAGACACCAGTTGCATGTGGAGGCCACTGGAACTTCTGATCAACCTGCTTCAAGTTGGGGTTCTCAGGCAGATTGGAGAGAAACTCAGGCATGGAGGGCAGGCAGAATATGCTCTATTCAGCTCACACGGTGGCAGGAGATCAAGCATGGCCAGTCCACCTTAGCTCCTGGCAGCGAGAGATCATACATTGCCATCCGAGATCCACAGTCTGAGCAGGGGAAAGGTCCTGTGCACCTTTATACCCAGGGGAACAAAAGTGCCGAGCAGCAGTTACACAAGCACAACTTCACTGTCCACAGTTGTGGGAGCTGGGAACACAAGGCACTGTCCCATGGGAAGAAAGCCTAGAAAACAGTCTTGTCCCCTACCCAAGGCCACAGGAGAGAAAGCCCAAATCCTTTTCCTGTCCCTACACCCATCTCGAGTTCAATTAATTTGCTAGAATGGCTCAAAGAACTTAAGGAAATACTTAACCTTCACTGGCTTATTACAACAAATATTGTAAAGAGTACATATAAACCAGCCAGTTGAAAAGGTAAGTGGTACATAGGACAAGGTCTCCAATTGCAGGAGCTTCTGTCCCAGGGAGTTGCACATGGGTGAGACCTTGTTCACCTTCCTGTAAGCCTCCACGTGTTGAGCTATCTGGAAGCTCCCCAAATCCAGTCCTTCAGGGTTTTGTCGAGGCTTCATTACATAGACATGGGTGATTGAAACACTGGACACTGGTCATCAATTTAGCATTCAACCCCTCTTCCTTCCCCACAGGTTGAGGAGTGGGGCTCAAAGTTCCAACCCTCTAGTCCTGCCTCGGTCTTTCTGGTGACCAGCCCCAACCTGGAGCATCGACTTCCTTTCCTTAACTCAAGTGTTCTGTTCTACGGACTCCATGTCTTCAGACAAAGCTTAACTCTTTCAACCAACTGCCAACAACAACAAAAAATCCCTAAAGCTCCCCTTTGACTTGTAAGGCCCCACTTCAAGATGTCCGGCCTTTTTAGGCCAAATGAATGTATACCTTCCTTCCACATGTTGATTTTTACCTATGTTTTACCACATGTTTTACCTATGTTTCCTGTCTCCGTAAACGTATAAAACCACACTACCTGGGCCGCCTTGGGCGTGTTTTCTCAAGGCCTCTTGAGACTGTATTCTCTGGGTTCCATTCACACATTTTCAGTTCAAAATAAACCTTGAGAAGGGACTCGAAGAAAGGAGTTTCAAGGAAGGTAGGAGAAGAATTTGGCTGAAACAGGAAGTCTGAAAGGCCCATAAAAATGTAGATGTGAAGTAACCTAGGTAACCAATGACCAATAGAAAGAGATAATCCATGACCAATAGAAAAGGCCAATACTACAGAGAGGCCAATGCAAGTGTGCAGCCAAATTCAAATGAAGTATTTATACCTCTGCAGACTCCGCATCTCTGTCTCTCACACCTTTTTTCCTCCATGAGAGGGGCCCGCTTCCAACTCTCTTTGAAAGTGCTCTAAACTTTATTTTTCTTCTTCCTCTTCCTCTTCTTCTACTTTCTTTTGCAGTTTTTGGCCAGGGCTGGGATTGAACCCACTCCTCCAGCATATGGGGCCAGCACCCTACTCCTTGAGCCACAGGCGCCACCCTTCCTTTATTCTTCTAAATAAAATTTTTGTTACCCTGAGACTTGTGTAGGTGACTTCTGCTGTCTATCCACACTGCCTCTGCCGCTCCAGTTTTATTTTCAATTTCCACCCACTTTTGCTTACACCGTGTCTCAGTTGAACTTTCTTGCTCAGTCAGTTGAACCAGGTCAACTGAGTTGGGGAACAGGGACCCCTATTTGCGTTTGTAATCACAAAAAACCTCTTTACATTATTTTACAGATTCTGTAGGTTTTCCCATTAGCAATTCTGGTTCTTTAAGGCAGGTGCTCATGGAAGACTCAGGATCACCTAAACCTGGCACTGGCATGGGCGCCTGGAGCTTTCCATGTGGGCAGATGGGGTAAGTCTTCCTAAGCCCTGGCCTCTACGCTCTTGGGTGAGGCTTCCTGGTTTATTCTGAGCTGCCTGTTCTTTCCTAGGAAGTTGTTGTCTGAGATCGTAATTTTGATCTAGAAGGGCATTCTGAAGGGTCATTCCCTTGGCGTTCCCTCCCGGAATCAATCTCAATGGACTTGTCTGTGCACTTGCACAAGAAACCACTTTTTGCAGATGAGAGACTAAGTTCCTCAGCTCCAAAGAGAAAGGGCACTTTACTCCTCCCAGACTAGTGGCACCCTGGGTGACCAGGGACCCATGTGGGAGCGTCTGGGGTGACTCCCGGAGATGCATGGTGCCCCTCTAAAGGGAAACCCCAATAAAATTAATGAAATAAAGGCTCATTCAAGAAATGCATACAAGAGCTGATCACCTGGCATTTTGAGCTCCCTCACAGGTGATAGACCCCTTGAAGAGAGAAGCTGAGACTTGTAAGATGATGGGAATGACTCAGTGGTGACACCGTGGGGTCCTGCTCACAATCAGCCCCCTCTGATCCACTGCAAGAAGCCCTAGGCCACAGTTTCGCACCTTCTTTTGAAGAAAAATATGAAACAATCCTCTAAAAACAAAGACAAGAAGAGCCCCCTTCAGGAACCCCGATTGGTTTACAGTGTCTTTACTTGCAAGTATTTGTGTAAATAAAAAGGTTCCAAGGCATGCCAGGTTTGCTAAGCCAGTAGTTGATTACATATTATGGCCAATTATTGTGCACCTGTGTAAACTGATGGGCAAATTAAGGAAAATTCAGGGCTCAATTGGTTGACCTGCCCTTATGAAATTAAAATTCCTTAAATTCTCTGCTTATCTCTTTGTTTTCTCTTCTGCTCACTCTGAATCTGCTATTACATTCTACTGGTATTGATATAAAACTCACTACTATGGTATTTCTAACCCAAGGCTACTTGGAAAACTGGGCTTTCTATGTAGCTCAGCCAGTTCTAGCTCAAATACAAACATTGAAAACTCACTTGAAAGTGAAAAAATGGGGAGGGCCTGAAAACCTACTTGAAACTGGGGGTGAAAGGGTGAGGGGATAAGGAGGGTTTTAAAAATCAAACTGGCATAGAAACTGCTTTACCCAAACTCTTCTTTTCTTTTTGAGATAGAGTCTCACTATATTGCTTTTGGTAGAGTGCTATGGCATCACAGCTCACAGCAACTTCAAACTCTTGGGTTTAACAGATTCTCTTGCCTCAGCCTCCCAGTAGCCAGGACTACAGGTGCCTGCCCCAACACCCAACTACTTTGTTGTTATTGTTGTCCTTGTTGTTTAGCAGGCCCTGGCTGTGTTTGAACCCACCAGCCTCGGTGCATGTAGCCGGTGCCCTAACCACTAAGCTACGGGCACTAAACCAAGGTCCACAATCTTCTTATTGGGGCAACTAAAGCTTAGCCATGTGAATAAGTTTGAATTTTGTTAGAAATAATTTGGATCTAATTGTTATTGTAAACCAGCAAGTGTGTATTACAATCTCATGGCTAGAATTCTGAGGTGAAAGCTATAGAATCTTTGATTTTTTTTGTATTTTTATGTATATGTTTAGATTATTTTATGTATGTACATGTAATGTATTATATATCATGTCTACACAGTACTAAATTGGCTTGTAAATGAGGGAGCCCTCATAAATTAAGTATTTGGCGGGTTGAAATCATGTAAGAAACATTATCAAATATGAAATGGTCTTTAACTTTCTTTTAGTATATTTACATAAGTGTATTAATACGTTTCAAAATTGTATGAGATTCCTAAATTCTGGTATCTCTTGGTGTGTGTTATTAGTAGTGATTATGATTTTTATATTAGCTCGTTGTACACCATAGAAATAACTGAATTTCTTTTGTGTCTTTAAGCATGGCTATTGTAAGACTTTTGTCATCCACAGACCATTATTACTTTACTTTGATTCTTCTCAAAAAGTAGTTTGCAATCTGCTGCAGGCCAAAATTTGCTGCTGCTTTTAGGAAAGTCATGGAAATGATAGTGATGAGTACCCTCAGAGGCTTCTGCTAAGTTCACAACTTAGTTACCATTTCACTTTGGCAAAAACTTTCAGAGGTTTAACTTAAAAGCTGGTGCATTCATGAAGGTTGCTAACTCAGCTTCAAATAGAACAAGAATTAATTGCATAGGGCTAACCTAATAGAAGACTGAAATGTTTTTATATATTTTTTTTGTTTAAACTATTACTGATTCTTTGTTTTGTTCTCCAGAATCAAGACAAAAATTAAGTCAATAGAAGGATTCTCTAGATAGCTTCAGAGTTTAAAAACTATTCAGTTCCACTGGACCCCATCTGTTCTCCATTGCCCACAGCTTTCTGCTAAAACAAACATCCTCCCTCTGCATCCAGAGACTATAGCAGAAGATGTGGGGGTGTGAGATTGTAAGGGCCAATTTCAAAGGATGAAGTTTGTTCAAATCCTCCAAATAAAGGACAGACACACAGATGCCTACACAGCTGGCAAATTGGGGAACTTTGCCTCTTTGGCCATTATGTGGCCCCCTTTCCACTCACCTAATCATAGACAATGTCCTGCTTCCCACAGACTTAGAGGAGGATTGCCAAGATACCTGGTGGCCAAAGCTTCTGAATATAGTTGTTCCAAAATTTATGAAAAAAGAGATACATACAATACAAAATTTATTGGCCACCTTAGGAAAGATTACTAAAGACACTATAAAAATATTGCAGTACAACAAAAATCTATAAATTCCTTGGCTTAAATAAGTTTTACAAAATGCTTACGTTTTAGATAGCAAAGTGCTACAACTCTGCAGCTAAATCCAAGACAACAATAGTGCAATGCTCGTAGACAAGTTAATTTGTAACCTTGCTTTTGGCATTTGGTGTTTGCTCTTACATTGTTTAAAAGTTGTACCCCAGAAATGCGCTAATGATCTATGTGTTGAGGATTTAATAAAAAATAAAAAAATTTAAGAAAAAAAAGGCACCAACTCAAAGGACCTTACTTTTACTCTTGTGCTGCAGAATTAAAGGCAGTCACTTTGGGGATGCACTCCTTATACAAAACGAGCACCTGACTATGTTCCTGACCACACCTGGACCTCTGAATCAGTCTGTGTTTCTTGCCTACAATTTTGAAAAACACCAGAGGCACAGCCAGTCCATAGAGCAACAACAGAAGTAAACATTCTTCCAGAGACATCGGACCAGGCCAGTCCTCAGGAACCCTAAAATGACTCGCATTCTTATTCTACTTTCTATACGATATATTGCTGACAACCCCAACCGCTTTAACTGAGACCCTAAGAGGTTGTTTGGGATCTGTGGAATCTCGCTTGGTACAATTCCCTCAATGAGCATGGTTGTAAATTTCCTTAGAAAAATGTTTTACATGCTCATCCTATTCCCATAACCTCCTCTATTTGTCCACTCCACACTCCATCCTTCTCTCTTCAAACCTGAAAACTTCTGATTCCCCTGTAAACCTCACCGATTTTCCGTTGACAGAGCCCACGTGGTTTAGTATGACATAAAACAGATCGAAATGAAATCCACTGAAGGGAACAGTTTCACTCCAAACATTCCCCCCTTTTCTATCATAAGCCTCTTACCACATATGATGCCCTGCAGCAATATTCACCTATCAATGCCTCGGGACAATTATTAAGGAGATCTACTTAGATAAAATATTGCGTAACAATAGATGTTTGCGATGACAAGCTGAGACAATTGCCTGAGTAGGGTGGAGAAAACCTCGCTGCCCCCATGGAAACTGCTGCAGCACGACCTGCCTGAATAACCACCAGCTCTGTGCTTGTGGCTGGATGCCCTTATCTGGCACCAACCACACTAGCACTGCCCTTAAAAAACTGTACATGGGGGTAGTGGGTGGAAAGAAGTCCCTGACAACATAAATTCCACCCTCAGGCAAGGGGTGGGAAGTCTTATGACATACCCAGACTAGGACTTAACCTCTACTCACCTCACAATCATTTGGGATTGCCAGTCTTTCTGGGTTGACTCCATTTATCCTTAGCATACCTTTATACCATATAGCATACCATATCCCAGGCAATACCTTTCCTGGTGAACACACCAAAATCAACCCCATCTAAAGGGCTAAAATGTGACTTTATGGAAGAAGTTGTAACTTGGCTGGTTATACTGGGGTAAGCCAAATTCATAGGTAATAAAGAGAGACATTCCTTAGAGAAAAGTTCCTTCCCCCAAATAGGCTACCTAGAAAGAATACTATACCAAGAAGAGGAAAAGGGAAGGGAACTGGCACTCATCAAATGGATAGAAGAGACCAGTTACACCACAAAAACAATCCCCAACCGAAAAGCGGGAACAAGCAGGGGCTCTAATCCAGTGAGGGCTCCTGTCCGTGTTATTATAGATAGAGTCCTGCGTGGCTCTGAAACAATGACCCATCATACTCAGTGCCAAGGCTCGGTCTACACACCTATGGAAAATATATGGTCCTCAAAATTTATGGACATTTTTTGATGGTAAAAATGACCTCAGACACTGTATTCTTTTTGTTTGTTTGTTTGAGACAGAGTTTTACTTTGTGGCCCTCAGTAGAGTGCTGTGACATCATAGCTCACAACAACCTCAAACTCTTTGGCTCAAGTGATTCTCTTGCCTCAGACTTCCAACAGGCGCCCACCACAACTCCCGGCTATTTTTGGTTGTAGTTCTCATTGTTGTTCGGCAGGCCCGGGCTGGGTTGAAACCCGCCAGCTCTGGTGTATGTGGCCAGCGCCCTAGCCGCTGAGCTACAGGCGCCGAGCCTCAGAAACTGTATAAACTTCAAGAGTCAAAGTTGAATGGGGCTTAAATAAATGCATTCTGTAGTTCGCGGGCACTGGGACTGCTGTATATAAGACGTGGATGGGAAGCTGATGGGCCATTTTTAGCTAACAAAAACACATGGCGCCTATTTCCCTGTCAGTCTCTAGAAATAGAAAAGGCCCCTCCAACCACTTGGAACCCTGATTTCTCCCAAGTTTACCCCCTAATCGCCATCTTCATGGGATGTAATATTTCATGCATGGAAAGGACTGGTTTGTTGAGAGGGTTGACAGAAAGATACCATATGATTTCTTCCATTACAAAATCTCTTTTTTCCCAGATACATGGTGCAACACAAAAGTAGTGGGGAAAATAGATTTGTCAACTATTAGCAAGTCCTATGACAACTTAGACCTTGGAGATAATATGCTTCTTGAATTCAATTTATACCTTCCCCAAGATGTTGTTCCTGTGGGGATCAATTGGCCAAGAGAAAAATTACATTTATTAGATTCTGATCTGGTGTCACTCCTACAATCCTCAAATAAGATTTACTATAAGATTTACTAACAATCAAATGATGGTTAGTAAGGAGGGTAAACAGGTTATAATTTTATTTCTAATTAAAGAACATCATGATACATGCAGGGGATTATTTTTTTCCCACTAATTAGATTGTTTACTGCCTTCTGATTCTACCTATAACTTTTTTTGCTATATTTATGACACTCTGGCTATATTATCATCATTTATCTCCCGTGAATGCTATGCCAGATACACGAAAAGAAAAAAGATACAAAGACCTGATCATGATTACCGTAGAATAGATTTGTTGTAGCCTCAGTCGCAGAGATAGAAAGATGGACCCAATTTGATGCAATAATTGATAAAATTTATTATACCTGCAGGGGGCTGATACCACAAAGGCATGCAGCCCCAAATGCCAGGCGGGCAATTCTTTTATACTATTTTTCTTGTGTGGTCAGCAAAGCAAGCTAGCGTAATACAGAAGCTAATCATAGCAGTTAAAGCAGGGTCGCAGGGTGGGGGGTACATGTTGGCTCATAAATCATAAGATACATCACAAGTTCATTACTTCATGGTTCATACATAGTTCAGGGGTACAAGGAACGGGCATAGGAGTTGGGTAAGTTTTCAAGGAACTAGGGACGCGTACCTCCCTGCTTATCTCTTCTCCGGAATTTAGCTCCTCCACCCTTGCAGGGGTTGGGGCTGAGACACAAAAGCACTTCCCCTTTGAAGGGTAAAGGGTTTGTTATAATTTTTAAATCTATGGGTTTGGGGGATTAGTGGCAAGGATGGGGGCTTGGTGTAGGGGTAGGGGGCTTGGTTGTTACAGATTGGATGCAGGCCTTCTTTTCAGAATGAGCACTAGGACTATCTCTCTGGCCCTTTAAGCAATGGGCTATTAAATAAGCTCAAACCACGTGTTTGCCCTAAGATCAATGTCACTAATACAGAAACTATCATCACCAACACCAGTTGGCCAAAGAGATATCTCTAAGAATAAACCTGCTTAGCAACACAAAATTGTGATTTAAAAAAACCTCCTGCTCATCATCAGCCTACAAAGATCACTACATCATGGAGTGATGGATCAAAAGGGGAAATAGAGGGGTGACCTCTGACCTTTTAATTTTTTTTTTCTTTCTTGCTCAAATTCCTTTCCAAGAGGCCTGGGGGATCATGCCTACAGATCATAACATCTCATTGAATGGGTTGTAAAACTCACCTTATGTAGGTACAATGTAGCTTACTTTCCAACCTGAATCTGGTATAGTATCACATGACAAATACAAGACCTCTTATCTTAATTCAAGCATTCCTTTCTAGGCTTATTTATTTATTTATTTATTTTTGAGATACAGTCTCACTTTGTTGCCATCATTAGAGTGCCTTGGCATCACAGCTCACAACAACATCAGACTTTTGGGCTTAAGTGATCCTTCTGCCTCAGCCTTCCAAGTAGCTGGGACTACAGGTGCCTAGTACAACGCCGGGCTATTTTTTAGAGATGAGGTCTTGCTCTTGCTCAGGCTGGTTTCAAACTCTTGGACTCAGGCAATCCACCCTCCTTGGTCTCCCAGAGTGCTAGGATTACAGATGTGAACCACCACAACTGGCTTTTGACTCTAGGTCTTTAGAAAAGCTTCATTCTTTTAACCAATTGCCAACTAAAAAACTCCCCAAACCTACCAATGTCTGTAAGGCTCTGCTTTACACCTTTTCAGGCCAACCAACAAATACTTTGGTTTATTGTTTCACCTATAATTCCTATTTCCAGGAATGTATGAATCCAACCAGTAACCTGGCCGCCTCAGGCTCATCTTCTCATGGCCCCTTGAGACCATGTTCCCTAGGCCATGGCCACACATATTTTGACTCTTCAAATCATTTTACAGCATTTGGTGTTTTTCCTGTTAACAGTGCATGTCTCAGTTTTCTTGCCAGTTCTCTAGTCTTACTGCCCTGCCGTCTTCTGAACTCGATTTTTCTCCTGGGTTCTCTCTGATTTGAGCTGAAGGGCTAATACCTCTTCTAGCATTTCTCTGTTAGTGAACGTACCACAGCTATCTCACTGATTTGGAAAATATCTTTGCAGCACAGCCAATAAGGCATGATGGTAGGGGTTTTGTGGGGTTAGGGAGCTGGTATGGACCAGCTGTCCATACTAGCAAATCACCCTGTATTATGTTCCTATTTTAAGCAATGGACTTGGCTCTGTGAAATGGTTTTCTTGGTGCTTTGTTGTCCTTGCTGGGATCCCTCTGATGCTCCTTTGTTTCTCATGCATCTTCTCTCGGCTATGCCCAGCTTTTCTTCATGCCATTGCTGCTACTTAAATCATGTCATTTTAGTGACTGACTATCTCGGCTTGCCTGGGACTGAGGGGTTTCTGTAATGCTCTGAGACCTCATTTCTCTTTTCCCTCTTTCGAGTATTAACCGAACTCCACCTCCAACTCTGTAAAATAATTTAAAGAGGTTTATTCTGAGCCAATAAGAGTAACCATGGCCACAAATAGAAGAAAATTGGGGTAAATGGTCCTGATGTGGTTGGGCTTAGAGTTTGGTTTTATATATTTGAGGCAAATAGGAATTGCAGGCAAAATCATAAACCAATACAATCGTTTGGCCCAGGCAAGTGAGACATCTCAAAGGGGGACTTATAGATTTCAGGAGGGTTCAGAGATTCTTTGAAAGAAATAAAGCTTTGTCTAAAGACTTGGGGTCATGGCTGGGCATGGTGGTTCATGCCTGTAATCCTAGCACTTTGGAAGGAAAAGGTGAGAGGATCATTTGAGGACAAAAGTTCAGGACAATTATGTTCAAGCGACATAATTAGACCCTGTCTCCACAAAAATTAGCTGGAGGTTGTGTCTGCACCTGTAACCACAGCTAGCTCAGGAGCATCACTTGAGCTTAGAAGTTGGGGTCGTTATGAGCTATTATGATACCATTCCACTCTAGTTTGGGGTGCAAGCTATAGAGTGACTAAATAAATCAATCACGTAAAGAGTTTGAACTTCCAAGAGAAAATCGAAATTAAAAAAAAGACAGCATCAATAGAAAGGAATATTTAAGTAAGATAAAGGGATTTGCTCATTAGAGAGAGCAAGCCACAGCAGAGACCAACTGGAAGGGATCTGCTAAGCAAACTGATGGCCTGTAGGTGTGACTTAACCTTTGCCTTGCATGGCTTTAGGTCCAGTTTGCAATTAGTCTGAACTCTAAAAGAGAGGGAAGTGTGTCCGACTTCTCTTCTCTTCCAGCTAAAACTCATTTTTAAGGTTTTTCTGGGGTGCCCTTTGCTAAACGGAAATCTGTTAAGTTGCTGGGCAGGCTAAGATTTTACTTTTAGTTTACACTAGTGCAATGCTGACTCCCATTCACCCTGCTTTATCTCCCTTCCTTCCTCCCTCCCCTGACTCTCTTCCCTGCCTCTCCCCATGGCCCCAGGGAACTTATTGCTAAGGAGGAGCAGGGTGGGCTTTCTCACTATGTGGCTTAGGTACTAATCTTTTTTTGATAGAATTAACTCACATCTATGATCCCTCTTCATGATTCAGGCTTATGCTCCCTACGCAAGTCATCCTCGCCTCTACCCTGTGGTCAAAGGACTCATCAATACTGTCATGTTAGAGATATGGAAGATGTGGGGATGGAGAAGATTGGCCATCTGCAGGTGACTTGTGCAACTGGACTTAGAAGCCAAGCCTCTCTAGCTCCATGCACACTTCACTCTGTTCAGCCATGCCTCGGCCTCCTGCTGCAAAGGATTCTAAGAAAACTGCAAAGATGTCCTGAATCAAGACTCAAAGACCTCTCAGCAGTAGCTGTGATTCCCCTGCATTTCACATTCACTTCCATCGATTATGGCTCCACTGTATGCTGATGGTTGTGACACTTAATTTGTCATAAAATTAAAAAAGCATTTATGATGCATCTGTCACATGCCTGCCACCTTATTAAATATTCCACTACATTAATTCTATTGATGCTTTCTAAAAGTCACATGACAACCCAAGAAGGCATCAGTTCTACAGACACAGAAACAGGCTTTGCAAAGCTGAGTCATTGCTACACCACATAGCTGCTACAGTGCAGCTCTGGACTCTGTTCCCAGGGCTTTTGAGTAAAAGCTGCCTTGATAGAGCATTAATTGCTAACAATTATTCACTTTTATGTCCTCAAGCAAACTATACATTCTTACAAGGCAGCAAAACATCTCTTGGGTATCTTTATCACATCCTAAGATACACTGCCCAGCACTAATGCAAAGTCTTTGCTCAAGATGAGCCTTTGAATTGACACTTTCAAAGGGGTACCAAAAGGAAAAAAATCTAAAAAAGAAAAAAAACCACCCCAAATGAAAGAATCTCAAGCAACCAAAACTATGTGTGAGACTCATTTTCTTGGTGGAAGGATTAGTTACACAATTATAGGAACAGTTTATAGAAAAAATTAAATAGTTATTGTACTCTTGTCTGTGCTGGGCAGATTATTGTCTCAGACATTATTTGTAGGACTGAATGTGATCATACCCATTTTATAGATGGGGAGCCTGAGGCCCAGAAAAGTTTGCTTTTTCTCAAAGTCTCACAAATTACTAAATAATTGCTTTTCTGCTTTTCCATGATGCTAGCTGCTTTGCTCAGAGCTTTTGACTAAGGGCCAAGCATGTCAACTACTGAGTTGCCTGTCAGAGTCTCCACCTTGGGGGCTGTGTTTGGCTGTGTCCTGTGACAAAATTCTCTTAGATTCCTGCTGAGACACACATGACGGTGGCTCATGCTGGCAGGCGCTCCTCTCATTAAGGCCTCTGGGAAGGCTGGATCAATTGTAGCTTTTTCCTCAAGGAATCAATATTTTTGGTAAAGCAAAACCCCCAGAAAGAAAATCACGAAGTACTGGGGCTGGGCAGAAGATTAGAAATTCTCCTTGAGTTTGGTTGTGCAAAGGAGATATAGGAAATCTTTAGTCTGACGAATTTTCAGCCTGGGTGTACAAGGGGAATTTATGAGATCAAACTTTTTAAAAAGCGCAAATCCTATGATTGCTGTCTGGGAAGCCACTCACTGTGCCAGCGGCCTCACCCTGACTTGTCTTGACACGGGGATTTGGTAATTACATTATTCAGGAAGTAGAAAATTTGGCTTAGAAGAGAAAAATGGCCTCATGCCCACAGACAAGTGGGTCAAGAATTGTTGAGAACTTCTGGGGAGAAGACGTTTTCTAGGGCACATGAGGAATAAGGAGGTCCTCCTTTGCTGGCCCTGGGTTCACAATGACAGGCTGAACAGGAGGGTTTTAGCTCCTCTGGGGGCACAGTTACTTGGAACTGGGCTGGGCAGAGGAAGCTGCCGCTTTTAGCTTTGCTTAGTGACTGTGTCCCAGAAGGGGGTGAAATTGACCACACCTGGTAAATTTAAGGATGGGCCCTGTGACTTCCTGAAATCATCCTATAATTATTTTTTTGAGTGTCAGTCAGGCAACTGGGCTTTCTAGGTGCCAGGGATAGAAGAAACAAAAACCAAACCCTCATTCTAGTAACAAACTACTTTGATGTATAGAGATAATTGTGACTCAAAAGGCCAGGGGATATGAGGACATGATAAAAAATGGTAGTGCTTCTTGGGAGAAGGATGCTTATTTTCCCGGGGCATGGATGCAGGGGCCTTGGCATCCACTTTCTGCACTCTTCCATGGAAGGGTCCGAATGAGTCAGCACTCATTCATGGGTCAGCATGGTGGGCTGGATGAGTTAGCACTCAGACTGGGGGTGGAAGAACTAAGCTAAGGCTGTCAGAAGAATGAAATTCAGGAGTGAAGATGGTCTTGGGAAACTGACAGCCATCTGAAGCCACTTGGAGGGGAGCAGCCAGAGAGACAGAGGGCAGAATTGGCTCTAGAAAGGATGCCTGGGCACAGAGGGATGGAAGGCCGGAGGCTGCAGAGGGTCAGCTTCTGAGGTGGCCATAGCTTCACATCTATTCTGTAGGAGCCAGGTATGGTGCATAATGTAATAATAAGTATTTTTTTCTTCTCTTGAACAATAATTGTTGAATGCGTAGAATTAAGAAATGCATGAATGAATTAATTTTCACTATGAAAGATTAAAATAATCTAGAAGAATACAGAGCAAGATGAGAAATTTTTCATATTCCCTCTTCATCCCAGTTTTCTCTACCAAAGTATCTCTGTCTTCCAGACCCTTTCCTGTAAATTGGCATTCAAACCCTTGCAAATGTGCTTGCATCTTAAAATCAGAAATGGAATTCTACTCTGCACTTTCCTTCATGACACAACTATCTTCACTTTAAGGTATGTATTGAAAGTATGTAACTATCGCATTACTTTGCAGTGATATATTTTACACATGTTTTACTATCACCCTCACTTTTCTCACTGAGGAAAAAAAAACACCATTTATTGAGTAGGCTATATTTTATCATAAAACAAATTCTCAAATTTATTTATCTGTTTCTATGTTCCCTATTTCGTTCCATTAGTTGATCGAGTCAGGAAATACTATTTTAATTACTATAGCTCTGTAGTATGGTTTTATGTGTGGTCTAGCTCCTTTCAAGTCATTGTTCTTTTTAAAACTGTCCCTGGTAATTTTTGTGTATTTTAATGTTAAGTTTAGAATCTACTTATTATGTTTTCCTAAAAGTCATGCTCAAGTTGTGACTGGGATTGTATAGAATGTGAAGATTATGTGGAGGGAATTTTGACATTTTAACAATTGGTCTTTCCATCTAGAATGACACCATGAATATCCATTCTGTAAAGTTTTTTTTTTTCTTTTTTTCTGCCATTCTGTAAAGTTTAAAAAATTGTTTTTATTGTTCATTTCTTAAGTCTTAATTGTCTTCTGCTGCTCAACATCACGACTCATTGGGGAAATGCAAATTAAACCCATAATGAGACACCCCCATCTTACCCCTATTGTAAAGATCATTAATACAAGGTCAAAAACAATAGATATTGGCATGGATGTGGTGAAAAGGGAACACATTGTTGGTGGGAATGTAAATCAGTCCACCTTCTATGGAAAATAGTATGACAATTCCTCAAAGAGCAAAAATAGGCCTACTACTCACCCTAGTAATCCCACTACTGAGTGTCTACCCAAAGGAAAAGAAGTCATTATATCAAAAATGCACTTGCACTGACGTAATTATCACAGCAGGATGGCAAAGATCTGAGTCTCCCTCAGTGCCCGTTCACTCATGGTGGATAAAGACAATGTAATATTTAGATACATTGAGTACTACTCAGCCACAAAGAAGAATAAAATACTGTTTTTGGAAGAAACTGGAAGCCAAGTGAAGTATCTCTCTAATCTATTCAACTGTTTTCTTACACTAATAGGTTTTATTTATGTAAAACTGCAAAATATCCTTTGAATGATAATTTAAATGTATCAGAGGTTTGATTTGCTAATATTTTATTCAGCATATTTATATCTATGTTTCTGAGCGAGTATGGCCTACTATTTTCTTTTTCAGTTTTGATCTCAGAGTTTTTATCTAGAAATGAAGGAAAATTTTTTTATCTCATTCTGTGTTCAGCTTATATATCATAAATAGCATCTTTCCAGAGAATTTGGCCTAACTCACCATAGAACACCTGAGCTAACTTCCTTTTTAAGGTGTAGGTCTTTTGTTATGTTTCTAATTTCTGGCATGTTTCTTGATCTATTTCAGTTTTCTACCTCTTCTTGAATCAAATTTAATGATTTGCATTTTCCTAAGAAGTCATTCATTTTATCTAGATGTTCACGTTTTGGGACATTAAGTTGTACCAACCATCCTTACATACATTTTTAGTATAACCTTTATGTATAATTCCTTCCCTTCTTTCATTCCTAAAGTTATTTTTTAACATCATCTCTGATTTTTTGATAAGAGTTTGATAAGAGCCAGAAAGCTGTCTATTACATTGGTCTTTTAAAGAACCATCTCTCGTTGTTACCTAATAACTAATCAAATCTGCTTATTTTTTGTTTTGCTTGTCCTGTATTTTGTTAACTTCTGTTTTCATCTGTTTTAATTGCTTCCTTTAGAGAATGAATTACTGTTGTTCTTTTCTGTCTTTTGTCTGATGCACACCAAGTCCTTCTCTTGTAAACCTTTGTAGTTTTCTGATTACTGCCGGTGAGGTCATAGCTTTTTCTGTCTGTGGTGGATTGGCCAGAGATGTTCATAGTGCTGAGCAAGATAAAACAAGACGCCTGTAGTCCTCGAACACGCCGAGATAACCATGCTGTAGCCCAGTCATTGGTCCAACCTCAGAGCGGATTTGTGTATAACACACAAATCACACAACTCCAAAGAGATTTTTAAATCAAAAAGCAGTTATTCCAGCTCTAGTTGTTGGCTTAGCTAAAATAATTTTAAATCACATTTGCATGGTCTCTTCTTTTCATTGTCCTTCTTTGTGTGTGCGTGGGAATTGGGGTGGGGAGATGGAAGCTGGGGAGACCAAGGCAGAGTAGGTCAAGTCATCCACCTGAGCTCCTGGGCTTCTTCCAGGTTCGCCAGCACCACAGCCTGGGGATGGAGAGTGGAGAATGCATTCATCGTCCCTTCCCTTCTCCCACCTGGGTCTAAATCCAGGTGCTTCTGATGTGACCACGTTGTGTAAATGCCATGTTGGGGGGGGGTGCACCATGGTGCTGAGTAGGGCTCTAGGGATCGAACTCAGCCTCAGACATTGGTTCTGTGACCTTCACCGGGTGGATTCACCTCTCTTAAAGTCAGGTTTCTCAGCCATAAAGTGGGTGGTTGGGAGGGTTTAATGTGTGCAGTAAAGGCCTTTTTGTTATCATAGTGTTGTTTTTGTTAAAACATGAGCACATATTTTCCAATTATTTGACTGGCACCGAGGTACGTTTTATTAGTTTTAGGTTTACTTCCTTTAGAAAAAAAAGCTGTTGTTGGTTTGATGTACCGAAGTGGTTTGTGACATTTTATTTAAAAGGAAAGAAAAAAAAAACCTGCCACAAAAAAGGTTTCTTCCCCCCAGTGCTGCCCTCTGGACGTCTGCTGCAACCTGAAACACCCTCTCTTTGTTTATTGCCTCCCCCTCACAGCCTAATGATGTTCCCAAAGGTAGCAAAGGAGAGTTTCAGGTTGCCATGGAAACTGGGTGCCAGCAAGAATCCAGGAGATTCTAGCTCTGGAACGGTGCATATCTATTCCCGGTTGCTCAGGGAGCAGAGCTGGCTGCAGAGATTAGGGGGTGGGGATGGCAGGGACGTGGTTTTAGTTCTTGTCACATTTTCTCTCCAGACAGGAGGCAAATAGGCTATAAGGAATCCAGAAGGTTCACGGTCTACAGGGCTGTTGTCTGGAAGTACACAGGTCCTTCTTCGGGGCAATCTCTGCTTCCTCTTCTTTTGAATCATGCTAAAACCAAGCATGACCAAGAGAGGGGAGTGTTGCAGGGAGGAGTAAAGGAAAAAGCCATGGACCCGCATCCGCTCCCAAGGTCCTGAGCTGCTCTGGGCTTGCGGCTCTCTGCAGGTGCATTGCCAGGGTCCTACCCGAGAGGCTGACATCTCCACAGTCCCCCATGTTCTGTGACTCCCCAAGCTTCTTTTCAGATGACGCTGCCCTTCCAATTGGGTTAATTCTTCAGCTCTTCATGACACCCCTGCAAAGGAGGCTCGAGTCTTGTGCCCTGCGGGATGCAGAGGGGGAGGCTGGGAGGGGCCTGTGTCTGGAGAGCAGAGGGGAACTGAAGTTCCATCATCTACGGATCAGGCAGCAGTTAAGGTAGCGAGGGGGCCACAGGGAGACTGGGAAAGACCGGGAGGAGAGTAAACGGTTACCACAGGGAGACTGTGACGGGCTTAGAAAGAGGGAGATCTTTTCTGGTATTGGACCAAGGAGTTCAGGGGGGAATAAAGCCCAGAAACTTCCTCCATCTGAAATGGCTCCTAGGATGCCAGCCATGCCCCAGAATGCTTCCATACCTCACCTTGCAGGGCCTCGCAGACCACCTTGAGGTGCGGAGTTCTACACCCACTGTGGGAAGCTCAGAAGAAGAGACTGGGCTCAAGTCACATGTCAGTATGCAGAAAGGTCAGGGGCCGAACTTGGGATTCCATCTGACTCCAAGGCCTCCTGCTGCCTGTACGCTCACACTCAGGCATGCTCACACCCACATCCTCTCTCACGTACACACTCAAGTTCATGCACTTTCACACATTTGCACTCACACACTGTCACACATGTGTACACAGTAACACACACAATGACACACACACCCTCCCATGCCCACTCACACATTCACACACATGCAGACTCACTTTCACTCACACATGCACATCCTCACACCTGAGCACTGATACTGGGAGCAGCAGGGAAGACAGAGGGTGGAAAGTCCCAGAGGGTAGTTATCTACAGCGGGGCCCGGCCATGGCAGACATTGACCCAGTTGTGTTTCACTGGTTTAAACTCAGTCACACGCTATGTTAGTTTACTGGGCTGGCTGGAACAAAAGTGGGTGGCACCCCGAACCAGGTGGCTTACCCAGCAGAAATGTATAGTTCACAGTTCTGGAGGCTGGAAGTCCAAGGTCAAGGTATTGTAAGAGTCAGTTCCTTTGAGGATGGTGAGGGAGGATCTATTCCATGTCTGGCTTCTGGTGGTGACCTGGCAATATTTGACGTGCTTTGGCTTAAAGAAGCATCTCCCGTCTCTGCCTCTGTGGATATGTCTAAATTTTCCCTTTTCATAAGAATACCAGTCATATTGGGTTTGGGGCCTACCCTCCCCTAGTTTGATATCTTATTAGCTACTTGTATTGTAATGACTCTATTTCCAAATAAGGTCATATTTTGAGGTACTAGGGCTTAAGACTTTAACTTGAGAATTTTTATGGGGCACAGTTGAACCCTACAAAACATGGTAATGCCCAATAGCAAAGGTGGCTGGGAAGTCTTTCAGCTGCAGGACCCGGAAGAGGAGGACACAGTTTGGTGAGCAGCTAGTGTCTCTGCGACACTCTGGAAGGTTGGATCAGGTGGGTGAGCAGCAGGATCTGACCTTCATGTGCTCTGAAGGGCAGGGCTTGCTCAGAGCTGTCCCTGAATCTCCCCATGCCACCTTGAGGCCTGGGTTTGGACACGACTCACTCAGTGACTCTGCTGAACCGAAGTCAATTTGGAGTTTGCTCGCTGGGAGAAAGGCAGCAGGTGCTACACAGTTAGAGCAAGGGGGGTTTATAAGCCACGTGGTTAAAACAATTTGGAAACAAAGCCCGTGTGTGTGTGTGTGTGTGTGTGTGTGTGTGTGTGTGTGTGTTCGGGTGTGATAACCGCCTTCTGAGGCTGGCTGGAAACCCAAGGCAATTCTGCCAACTCTGACCAAAGCCAAAAAGAAACAGCTCCACGATAAAAAGAAAATTGGTGTCTTCCTTGCTAAGGCATCCCCGGCTGAGGAGGAGTTTGGGTGTGAAAATGGAACGGGGAGCATTTGGCTTCACTCTCCAGTATCCAACAGACCCAGTCCCTCCACATGGCTCATGCACTGAGTCACGAGGAAGGAAAGACTTCTCATGGGTAGAGGATGATGTGTTGGATAGTCTTTCCAGGCTACGGAAGATCAGAGTGGGCGTTAGTGACACAACTGGGGCCGACATCTAATGTGAGAAGGCTTGACTTAAATCAGACAGACAACCCTGATGACCCGGGAGACCTCCACCGTCCCACTGAAAGCTGGCATTCACCACATGTGACAATAACAACAATAGCCACCATTTCCTGAGAGCCTGGTATGTGCCAGAAACCGGACTACATACACATGAACTGACTAATTCTTCAAAACAGGAGGCAGAGTTGCTGCTATTTTCTCCCCTTTAGAGGCAGAATGTCAGAGAGGTACAGTGACATGTTCAAGATCCCATATCACGGGCTCAAACCCAGATCTGGCTGAAACCAATGCCAGCACCACCCCCGTACTGCGGTGCCTCCCTGACCACGGCAGTCTCTCTGGGTCTGGTTCTGGGAGTTTGCCAAATGTGGTGGCTGACAGCAGCAGCTATTTAATCAGACCTTGTGACTGCAAATCCTGGCCCCTGGGCTTCTTAGTGGGGCGGTTACTTCGCCACTTTAAGCCTTGTCTTGGCGAGGGCTGCTATAACAGAGCACCAGGGATGTGGAGGTCTCGCACAACAGAAATTTATTTCTTGCAGTTTTGGAGGTTATAAAGTCCAAGGTCAAGGGGCTAACAGATTCAGTGTCTGGTGAGGGTTCACCTTTTGGCTCATAGAGGGCTGTCTTCTTGTTATGACCTCAGTTGAGGGAACTTTTGGGACTTCTTTTCATAAAGACACAAATCCCGGGTGGTGCCTGTGGCTCATCGAGTAGGGTGCCAGCCCCATATACTGAAGGTGGCAGGTTCAAACCCAGCCTCAGCCAAACTGCAAAACAGAAAAATAGCTGGGCGTCTTGACGGGCGCCTGTAGTCCCAGCTACTCGGGAGGCTGAGGCAAGAGAATCGCCTAAGCCCAGGAGTTGGAGGTTGCTGTGAGCTGTGTGACGCCACGGCACTCTACTGAGGGTGATAAAGTGAGACTCTGTCTCTAAAAAAAAAAAAAGACACAAATC
>CAUYON010142202.1:0-23639 GCA_963573935.1 Arctocebus calabarensis
AGTCCCAGCTACTAGGGAGGCTGAGGCAAGAGAATCGCTTAAGCCCAAGAGCTGGAGGTTGCTGTGAGCAGTGTGACGCCACGGCACTCTACCCAGGGCGATAAAGTGAGACTCTGTCTCTACAAAAAAAAAAAAAAAGCATAATTTAGTATTTTTTTTTTTCCTGTAGAGACAGAGTCTCACTTTATTGCCCTGGGTAGAGTGCTGTGGCATCACACAGCTCACAACAATCTCCAGCTCCTAGGCTTGGCGATTCTCTTGCCTCAGCCTCCCGAGTAGCTGGGACTACTACTCACAACATCTGGCAGTTCGGCCAAGGCTGGGTTTGAACCAGCCACCTTCAGTATATGGGGCTGGAGCCCTACTCGATGAGCCACAGGCTGAGGCCAGGTTTGAACCTGCAACCTTCTGTATATGGGGCTGAAGCCCTACTCAATGAGCCACAGGCGCCGTCCCCATAATTTAGTATTTAAATTCATCACGGTATTCCTACGTCTGGAGGCGCTCCAGGCCACACCCCACCAGGAGCTGCCCAGCCCAGGCAACAGCAGAATTTCGAAGATCTCTGAAATGAGAGAAAGGGCGGGAGTTGGAAGAAGGAGACATTCCAGGCTTGGGTGGGGCCGAAGTGGAGTCAGCAGCACTGCTGCTAGTACTCTTTCAGGAAACCCTGGCTGATGGGCTGGGGAGGGGGGAGGGAGTTAGGGACAAGGCAGTGTAGGGTGACAATGCAGCACCCAGTTCTAACTCCGCTATCCAGGCACAGCCACAAGACCCCGGGGCAGGTGGAAGGGGGAGGATGTATTTATTCGTGAGCTGTGTACACTATTCATGGGACCATAACTAACCGATAGGATGCAGTGACTGAGCCCCCTGGGACGAAGGCCACCTCTCAGTCTCCCGTGCAGTGTACTGGCTGGGGAGGAGAGTAGGGGGAGGGGAGGGGAGAGCGGGCAGAGGTGTACAGGCTGCAGGGTCGGAGGGAGATCTGTGCAAGCAGCAAGTGTAGGTGTGTGGTCGTCCAGCCCGAGCGGGGACCCCTGCCCAAAGACGGCTGTGTTGAGAGAATGAATGGGGAAGTTTGACCCTGGGAGGTGCTGCGGGCACCAGGTGCCTACCATGCAAGCAGGCGACAGTCACCGGGATGGGGAAGGCCGCTCCTGGGTGGCAGAGCAGCCTCTGCAGCCGTGTGGAAGTCCGTGGACCCAGAGCTCAGCAGTGCAGGATGCAGAGGCTGAGTTTCACCAAGGAGCACGTTTAACCTTACTCAGAGGGCAGCGGCGCCAAATGGTCACCGGCAGAGGCCGGGGTAGGGTGGCCACATGCAGGTTCAGCGTCCCGGTTATGCCACTGACTAGCTGTGTCTTGGACAAGCCTCTTATCATCTCTTCAGCCTGTCCAAAGGGAGACCACTACCCACCTCACAGGGCTGGGAAGAACGTCAAAGAGCTGTAATACTTGACACTGTTGCTGGCCTCTAGGAAGCAGTCAGCAAATGGTTGCTATTTTTATTGTTACTATTTTTACAACTGTTGTGGACACCACAGCGGCCTGGTTTGGTTTTGTTGCTTAGCATCTCTTCCTCTGAGAAAGTGCCCCTCCCCACACACACATGGTCCCAGCGTCCAGCTAATCCTACCCCTTGGATTCCTGCTGACAGGAGATAGGCTGGGGTCCAACTTGGGCCAATCACATTCTCTCTCCCAGGGATTGGAGCCCTAAACACAGACACACAGGAAGTTAGCTCTGGCTGAGTCAGCCGGTGACAGGGCATTCCAAACTGAGCCATCAGCTTCATCCCTCCCAGGGTCTGTGGCAGCTCACCTTTCCAGGGTCTGAGCTTAGCCAGTATCCCCACAGTGAGCCCCCCATTGGCTCAAATCTGTCAGAGTCACAGCCAAGTATCCCCGCTCGACAAAACAGCCCTGGGGAGGTTGCAGAGATGGCCTACTCAGGCTTGGGGAGAGAACACCGCCTTCCCACTACCTCTCTTCTCTCCTCACTTCATGCCTGCAGGGGAGCTTCTCTGCTGCTCTCTCTCTCTTTTTTTTTTATTACTAATTTTTTTTTTTTTTGTAGAGACAGAGTCTCTCTTTATCACTCTGGATAGAGTGCCGTGGCGTCACATAGCTCACAGCAACTTCCAACTCCTGGGCTTAGGCGATTCTCTTGCCTCAGCCTCCGGAGGAGCTGGGACTAAGGCACCTGCCACATCGCCCAGCTATTTTTTTGTTTTGCAGTTGGGCCGAGGCTGGGTTTGAACCCGCCACCTTTGGTACATGGGGCCGGCGCCCTACTCCCTGAGCCACAGGTGCCACCCTTTATTACTAATTTTTTTTTTTATCATGGTAATGCATCATGAGAGTCAAATATTTGGGGCAACTGGATAGCCATCTGGAAAAGATGAAATTGGACCAATATATGAGGATAAATTCTAAATTGACCAAAGATTTAAATGTAGAAAATGAAAAGATAAAGTCACTAGAAAAAATAAATAAATTACTTTATGACCTTTGAGGAGGGAGGATCTTTCTAAGACTGAAAATCCAGAATCTGTTCAATAAAATATTTATAAATATACCTATATAGAAATCAAATACTTGACAGAAAATAGTAGTCAAGACAAAGGATAAAAGAAAAAAAAAGCAATACAAAGGATTAATCTTCCTAAATATAAAAAGCTCCTAGAAATCAGGAGGGGAGAGAGGATAAAGGGTGAGATCACACTTGTGGCCCATATTTGAAGGTTCAGGAGAAAACTTCTAAATACGGATCAAAAATGTTTTCACATAGTAAATGAGAAAATCTCATGAATGTTATGTCAGTCAGGTTGATGAAAATATCTCAGATTGTATGTGAAGCCCGCACACTGTACCCCATGATTGAATTATTGTACACAGCTATGATTCAATTAAAAAAAAAAAAAGAAAAAGATCATAAACCAGTGGGAATGTGGATAAGAGACATAATCGGAGTTCATAGAAAAAGAAACATAGATGGCTTTTAAACATTTGAAAGTTTCTGAACCTCACTCATAATGAAAACAAAGAGGTGCCTTTCCTCACCCATCACATTGACAAAAACCCCAAAGTTTGACAACCCATTCTTTTGATGAAGTTTTAGTTCTGGCAGGAGAATAAGAGATTATAACCCCTATTGAGAGCAATTAGGCAATATCTACAGAAACTACAAGTGCATTTGTCCTTTGACCTCCAGAAATTTATCATACAGCTAACTAGGTCTGCACACAATCAAAATAATGCATGTTTAAAGTTATTCATTTCAGCATTGTTAGCATTAGGAGAACTCTAGAAATACCTCAAGAGACTAGATATTTTTAAAAACCCAAAGACTTATTTAAATTTAAAAAAAAAATTCATCTCCTTTTCTACTCCCTTCCCCCCTCTTTTTTTTTTTGAGACAGAGCCTCAAGCTGTCACCTGGATGTGCTATGGCATCACAGCTCACAGCAACTTCCAATTCCTGGGCTCAAGCGAGTCTCCTGCCTCCACCTCCCAAGTAGCTGGGACTACAGGTGCCCGCCACAACGCCTAGCCATTTTTTGGTTGCAGCCGTCATTGTTGTTTGGTGGCCTGGGCTGGATTTGAACTCGCCAGCTCAGGTGTACGCGGCTCGCACCTTAGCCCGTTGAGCCACAGGTGCCAAGCCCCCTTCCCCTTTTTAAAGTCTTTTTTTTTTTTTTGGAAAAAAAAAGTATCCAATGTATTCAATGCTACTATGAAATCAGTATGTAATCACCTACACATTCATAGGAATGGTAAAACATAACTGTAGTCCAGACAGAAGGAGGGAAGAGGAAAGAGAAGTGGGGGGGTAGGAGAGGCCCCCTTTTTTAAGTTTTTTGTTCTTTTTTTAAGATGGAGTCCACTCCATCACCCATGCTAGAGTGCCATGACATCATCATAGCTCACTGCAACTTCAAACTCCTGGGCTCAAGTGATCCTTCTGCCTCAATCTCCCAAGTATCCGGGACTATAGGCACATGTCACCACACCCAGATAATTTTTCTATTTTTGTTAGAGATAGGGTCTTTATCTTGCTCAGGCTTGTCTAGAACTCCTGAGCTCAAGTGATCCTCCCCCCTTGTCCTTCCTGAGTACAAGGATTACTCACATGAGCCACCATGCCTGACCTTATTTGAGCATGGTATTTATCTTACAACATGAATTGTCCTGGAAGTAGATAAATAAATAAATAAATGTATTGACCAATAATTGATCCCTCAAATATCCAGTATGTCATACACTTCAGATCACCTGTCAGTTCCATTTTTTCCCTAAAGACACTTCTATGATATCCCTTCATTGATCTATGCACTGGCATCTTAGTCCGTTTTCTTTTGCCTTAACAGAATACCGAGAACTAGGTAATTTGTAAAGAAAAGAAATTTATTTACCTCATGGTTCTGAAATCTGGGAAGACCAAAAGCATAGTGCTGTCATTTGGTGAGGGCCTTCTGCTGTACCATAAGGTGGGAGAGGGTGTTACATGCCAAGAGGGCAAGAGTGTGCCAGCTCAGGAATTTCTACCTCTTCTTAGAAAGCTCTCTGTCCCATGATGAAGGCCTCACCCTGATGACCTTACTTAATCCTAGTTACTGGAAGGTCCCACCTCCATATGCCATCAACATATGAATTCTGGAATTAGTTTCTTAACACCTGAAATTTAAGAGACACATTGAAACCATAGCAACCGGTTTTCTTCTAAGGCTATCACATAGCCTCCCTTTACTATCATCCTGAGAATTTCCTTTGCTCACTCCATCCCCTGTGTTGAATTTATTGTAGTCTGGATCCCAAGTTTCCTTGATTTACTCATTCATTTTGGTAAAATATAACCTCTAGTAGCTTCTTTAACAAGGATACTTAGAAAAAAATTTAAGACCCTGAACTTCTGAAAATGTCCTCATTATATCTTCACACTTGGTGTTACTTTGGTTATTATGCACACAGTCTGGAAATACCGGGGAGCCACAAATATATATACACATTGTAAGAGATATGATTTATGTATTACATATTATATTATAGTTTGAGCACCTCTTGCAATTGCAGAAGTCAAATGTGACTTGTCCTCATCTTCTGTTGTTATACATATTAAGTATCACAATTTTAATACAGTTTTAAAATATATAGCAAGGAGTTTTCTTCCTTTCTTAAAATGTGTATACATTTTTTTTGGCACCCACTGTATTTTTTTCCACAGGCTCCATTTCCTTCCAGCATCTAGTGTTGTTTCTGAGAAGTCCAAAGCCATTCTATTTCTGATCATTTTTTTGTGGGCTATTTCTTCTCTCAGGGAATCACTCAGGAATCTTCTCTAGATTCCTGGTGTTCTGAATTCTACAATTACGTGTTTTGATTTGGGGTTTATATGATTATTTTGGTGTTTATTGTTTTGTTTAGGAATTCCATGGGAGCTTCTCATCTTGATTTTCATGTCCTTCAAGTCAAGAAATATGTGTTATAGTAATTATTTGGTAATTTCTTCCCCCTCAGTTTTCTGTGTCTGAATATGCCATCAGTTTTATATGGAATTGCTGAATCAGTCCTCTCAATTTCATGCTGCTTCTCTTCTGCTTCCGAGATCTCTTTTATTTACTACTTCCTATGAGATTTCGTCAACTTGATCTTCTAACCTTTCTTTTGAGTGTTATTACATGTTATTAAAAGAGCACTTTCTTGTTCTTCAATTTTTATAGGATCCTGTTCTTAGTTCATATCTTGATAGTCCCTGTGAATTTTTCCTGTTCTCTGACCTTCTTCTGATTCCTCCCAGTGTCTTTTTTTCGTTTGGTTTTGTCTTTTGGGCAGTGACTCAGCCACGGTAAATGTCTCCAACCATGCTTAGATGTTGGAGTCTTCCCACTCCTAAGCTCAGTCTCTCTTGTGTTTTCCAGAGTGTTGAAAAACAACTACATTAGTAATACATAAATTTGCTCTCATTGCCAATGATTCAAACAATAGAAAAGTACACTGAGAGAAATGAAAGAGTCCCCACTCACTCCCACTCCTACTCCCGAAAGTACCCTCTAATGACAGTTTGGTGTACCAAGACCACTTTCTATTACACAGACTAATACTTTCTCGGGTTAATGCAGATGTAATAAAATGGCTTTCGTGTGCCCGTATTTGTGTTTTCAATTTGTTAATTTGGTCTATGAGAGTTATTTAATATTTGAATGACTTTCCCAGCATTTGAATATTAGGAGATCATATTCAAATCCAGATCCCTAAATCTCTTTTTTTTTTTTTTTTTTTTTAAACAGAGTCTTGCTTTGTCACCCTGGGTAGAGGGCTGTGGTGTCACAGCTCACAGCAACCTCAAACTCTTGGGCTCGAGTGATCCATCCTCCCTAGTAGCTGGGACTACAGGCACCTGCCACAATGACTGGCTGTTTTTAGAGATGAGATCTCCCTGTTGATCAGGCTGGTCTTGAACTCCCGAGCTCAAGCAATTCACCCACCTCGGCCTACCGAGTGCTAGGATTACAAGAACGAGCCACTGTGCCTGGCCCTAAATTCTCTTTTTTAAAATGAGGAAGGCTGGCAACACTAGAATGAGACTATGTAGGGGCCTCTTTTCTGTAGTTCTGTCCCCCACTTGGCCTGTGCTCACTTCTATTACTTGCCTGGCTCCTGTTAAGTGATGCAGTTGGTAACCCTAGGTTAAGGTCTTGCTGTGTGCCCTGAAGGTCGCAATATATCCATTACTAATTAATAACAGATTAGGCTACCAGATCACAGGAAGGCCTGCCTGGCAGGAACACATAAAGGAGGAAGGAAAAGGGTAGACTAGGGTGGGCTGAACCCTGAGTCAGTGAGACGGTTGGACCCGGAAGATAGGATGGCCTCCCTGGCTACAGATTGATAAAGGATCCCCGACTAACCTCAGTAGTCTTTCTTCCATTGATCTTCCCCAATATAGACCCCTTGACAACAAAGCACATTTTCTGACTTCTGAGTGGATGGAGGGTACAAGTCAAAGGGCAGAGGAGGCAGGAAGCAGCAGAGATGTTGACCTGCTACAGGAAGAGGACACTCAGTTTGAGCCCTCTGTCCCCACGGCCACACATGGTGAATGGCTGCCTCTCACCTCTCATAGCTGACTACCAAGGTGGATCCCTCACCACCTTCACCACCGTCAAGGAGGGGACTTGGGGTGCCCATTTTTCCCTAAGCAAGGTCCCCATGTATCCAATGTAAGAGGGCTCTTGGCACACACAGCTCTGATTTCTCCGCATAATTTTTCTATCTTATTTAACCTTAAAAGTAGCCACACACCTACTCATTCAAGGCAAATCATAATTTAATCTGAGGTAAATAGTAAAGAGTATAAATTTTGTGAACTTTAATGTTCAAAAGGACTGGAGAGCACTATTTCTGTGGACAGGTACTTAGTTGTAAGAATATGTTATGTATTTGTCAGAGGTAGAAAACATCTGTGGCCCATTTTAATTCACTGCTAAATGCACAGATAAATTTTAGTGTTCCATTTCTTAAATCTTCTTTCTAGTGCATGGGATAGTTTGGGGGAAAAGAGATTGGCCAGACCTCACCATGTGTTCAAACCTCTGTATGACCCAGAGCAAAGGGCCTCAACCTCTGCCAATTTCCAATCTAAAAGAGCTCTCATGGGACACTTTTCTCAGAACAACATGGCCCCTATGTTGGTCTCTGTCTTTCCATCTCCAACCTTTCTCCCCCTTTCCTGCCAGCCTCACCCTCAAGTGTCCTATAACTACTCTCCAGTTGGCCCTCAGCTTTGCAACCTGTACAGAGATCATGGAAACAATATCACAGCCACTGTTAATGTTTATCTTGCTCTCAACAAGATAGCAGCCTTTCCTTCACTAAATGGCTTCATTACATTGTACTCAGACTTTTTTCCTGAGCAGAAATAAAGGCACATTTAATAGAAATGTAGGCAGAAAGACCCAAGATCCCTCCATAGACACTATTTTAGGGTGCAGCCAAGGAGAAAAGAAAGGGAGGGGTGTGAGGAGACAAATCATATGACGTTTCTCTTTCTTCTACCTCAAACTCAGTGTATTCTTGCCTTTACTTTTATCTAACACTGCTGGCATAATTTCTCTTGGTTGTTTTCCATCATTGCATAGAAAAGTGAAATTCTGCACCGTGATTGAATCTAAATATTAAAATCATTTAAGATACACTACTCCTGGGACATATAGCAAAATGTAATAAGTTTCTCCAAATGTGACCTAATTATAACTGTCCTTTTAAGTTTTCTTTCCCACTGGGACCAAATGTCTGCTGTTAAAAATAATTCTTGAAACAGGTCCATGTTGCCACATAACTTTTCGGAGTCACTTAAATGTTATCCATATTCCCAATTCCTTTTTCTCTTCTGTTCCTGTGTTATAAAAGCCAGGCAGCCAGGAAAAATAGGAAGCCAGCCACGCTTTGGTCAGGCCAGGAGAATGCTGGGCTGGAATTCTCACAGCCAAGGCTACACCTGCCCCCTTGGTGCTGGCACCCCACGTACCAGAGACCCCCGTCATCCCTGCTGTCTACCCACGGCTCAGCCTTGGAAGCTCAATAGTCAAAACTCTTTGCCCTGCTCTCACCAGGCTCCCCTGAAAACCAGGCTTGCATGGTGTGAGCTGGATGCTATGAAAGCCCTGGTGCTGCCCCAAATGGTTGGGGATGCTCAGCCTCACTCCCCCTTCATCATCACTGTGGTACCCAGTGTTCATACATTCTTTCTCATGTCCCTTTCAGTAAATCTCCTTTTAAAGGCAATCCTGTTTTTCTGAACAGAAAAAGCCCACTATGGCTGGCCAGCGTCCCTTACTTTGTTTGCATTGACTTGGACAGAGTTGGCTCCTAGTAGTGGGTTCCCTAAAGACACTTTCAGAAGCTGTTGCCTTCTCAACTTCCCCCATTTAACTCTTTCTATAAAAAAGCAGAAGATGAGGGGGTCTTCTCACCTAAGGCCACCGCTTCAAAGGTTATGTTGAGAAGCCCCATAAGGATTCTGATGCCAGACAGACCTAGGCTTGAATCCTAGTTCCTCTACCTTTGAGGCTCCAGAGTGTGCTTAGACTTCCTAAGTCTCATTTTTCTCATCTGTAAAATGGGCATGATAAAGGATCAACTTCATAAAGGTTACAGTGAAGATTAAAATGGAGACAAAGAATGGCAAGCATTTAGCACAGACCTGGAATGTGTAAGCGCTCAGGAGATGTGAGCTATTATTACGAGAGCATTTGGATAAATCACTTCTTCAGCTAAGATAATGCCATTAGTACAGATAGAAGATACTATTTCTGCTTGTCAGACGATGCCAAAAGGATTCAAGCCAAAGATGGCTGGAAAGTAAAGTACCTTAGTCCTCCCGACGCTCTTCCCTCCTAGTTTCAGCTCATAAGAGAAGAAAACAATGAAAATGAACCAAAAAAAAGAGGGAGAAGGCTACAGCCAGGTTCATACCAGGAAGCCCTAATGGGAACCCACAAGCAAAGACACGTTGTTTCCAGGACTTTCTCCAATCTGAAAAGGAGTAGCTGAGTTTTATAATGAGCAGATACTTTTTACTTTTTCATTTCGAATATGCATGTTTATTCTGTACTAAATGGTACCCTTGAGCCCTCATTAAGGGAGGGGGTAAAGGCACCAGCTGACCAGTCTCTGAAGTTGTATTTGAAATGCTAAGCCTGATGTTGAGAGCTTTATAAAATGATGTAGACAGTCGCCGAAAGCTCCCCACCCAGGCGTGCCAAAAAGCACTGTGGGCTCCTACCCAGAGAGACTAGAAGAGAAGGGACAAGAAAAGAACATAGCTGGCTAGGAGCAACAAAGAACAGACAAGCAAAAACGAAAGCTGCGGGAGCGCTGCTTGGCAGTGACTGCGCTGGAGACCAGGGCGCCTGGAGGAGAGACCAGAAAAGAGGGGGAGAAACCTGACAGCTCGTCTTTAGCGTGCACCTGCTGTTTCCTTACACTGTGCTGGCTGCTGGGAGGTGCCAAAGTCGTAGGAGAGCCAGTCTCCGCAGAGCAGCTGGCAGCATTTCTAGCTTATATTAATACTAAAGAAGATGGCCAACCACCATTGCTCATGCCTAGAATCTTAGCACTCTGGGAGACCATGATGGAGGATCACTTAAGGCCGGGAGTTTGAGACCAGGCTGGGCAACATAGCCATTTAAGGCAAGCTCATAGAGCTGATGTGTAAGATAAATACAATGAAAATAGGATAATCTTCCATTAAATATTAATAAAAAGAAAGTAATCAAATATATTCGGAAAGCACTCCTGAGAAAAATCATACTCCAAATGATAATATCCCAAAGAAAGATGGTTAATATTCCCTTGTTGTGCAGAAAGATGTCACCTGTTAAATATTTGCCAGGGGTTGATACATGGCTGACCGGGTTTTGGAACTGGACATTCTAATCAGAGTCCACTGCTCTAGTAGTTAGGTCTGGGTATCAAAGCATGTTAGTCTCTGCTTCCTGGACCTCACTTTTCCTTCCATTCCTACGTGTGTAGATCTTTCAGTTAATCAATATGCAACCGCAGAGTAGAGGGGGGTAAATACTGTCCACCCCACCCTATCCAGAGTGGTTGGCCCACCCAGACAGCTACGGACAATATCTCAGTACCGTGCCCTGCGCACTAGGAGTCCTAGGCATTGAGGCCACAGAGGTGACCCTCCACCAGCAAAGATGGATCCGATGGACACCCACTCCTTCCTGGCACCCTCTCTTGGAAGCTCCCTAGAGCAGAAAGACACTCTTTTGCGTTCATTCCCTTTATTGGCCTGCCTCCCTCTACATCTCATTGCCCCCCTCCCTTTCTATGCTTCCTGGAAGTGTCTGCTGTATTTGTTTTTTAAAACTACCACAAATTTTAGGGCTCAAGACTATAATCCTACTATTTTGGGAGGCCAAGGTGGGAGGATCGCTTGAGGCCAGGAATTTGAGACCCTATCTCTATAAAAACTTAAAAAATTAGACCAATGTGGGAGGATCACTTAAGCCTAGGAGTTCAAGGTTGCAGTGAGCTATCATCATGCCACTCTAGCCCAAAGGACAGAGTGAGAACCTGTCTCCCATAAAAAGATTAAAAAAAAAAAAGACAACAAAAATTCATTTTCCCCCAGTTCTAAAGACCAGAACCCCACAATCAAGTTGTGGACAGGACTGTGAGGGCCCTAGATGGGGAACTTTCTTTCCCTCTTCTAGCTTCTGAGTGTTCCAGGCTTCCTTGGCTTGTGGCTGCATCACTCCAATATGGCCTCCCTCTTTACATGGCCTCCTCCTCCTCTGTGTCCATGTCTTCTTTTCTTCCTTCTCTTTCTAGGGACACTTGTCATGGGGTTTAGGACCCACCCGGGTAACCCAAGATAATCTTATTGCAAGATCCTTAATTTAATCACATCTGCAAAACTCTTTTTCCAAATAATGTAACACTCACACAGGGTTCATGCTGCTCTAACCTCATGCCAGGTATTTAAAAGGAGGAGCCACCTGGCCTGGCTGAAAGAAGCTGGGACTGTAGGCTGGTGCAACCCCAGCAGGACCTGAGTGATACACTTTGCTTGCCAGGAGGAGCTGGTCAGATTCTCGCTCTTGGGACATTGAATTTGAAACAAGAGAGGGTCCTTAAGGGAAGAAGCTAAAGGGAAGCAGAGTCAGAGGCTTTGAGTCAGAGCCAGTGCTCTGAGAGGGCGTGAGGGAGCAGAAGCTCTGAGGAGGCGTGAGGCAGTGAAAGCTGTAAGATTGAGGAAAGCCCTTGGAAGAATAGCAAGAAGGTAAAGAATTGCCCAAATCCCTGAGCTCCCTTGGGCTGCCCCAAGTTCAGGATGATATCTGGTTCCAGTCTTTTCATGGTCTGGCTAATCCACAGATCCCATTTTCCAGAAGTTTCCATCACCCTCACTGCTTTGCAATTTCTTTACCACAGACCTCATCACTTGAACTACATTGAGTGACCCTATATTCCTTGAAAACCAAAGAACCTAAGTGAAATAGAAATGTTTGAGTGCGTATTATGTGCAAGACCCTACTGAAAAAGATAAAATTCCTGGAGGTGGTCCTTGCCCTTGAGAAGCTTATTAGTTTCACCTGTGCCAGCCACACAGCACCCCCCCTCCCCCCACCTGGCCACCCAACATGTGGTTCAAAACTCCCCAGACACTGCTTGGGAGATTGGTATAAAAGCAGAACCCTGAGCCCCATCTCAGATCTACTCAACATCACTTAAATCATAGGAGCTTTAAAGTCCGAGGATCACTGTTTCCTCCCACCCAGCTAATATTTCCAAACCCGCTATCCCAATCATCACTCGCTCTTAGAGACTCCCACTTACCACAGACTGGATAACCAACAGCAGTAATTCTGTTGGTAACAAAGCTACTTGCAAAGGTCTTTGCTTGTAAAATTTGTAAAATTCAGGCTTCCTAAAGCTGTTCCTTTGCCTGTATCCTTCAGATGTCTCTCATTAGATTTTGTTTGCAATGGTATTGTAAGTGCTTGTCTTTTCTTCCCCTAAGGTTCATCCTGTTTTGGTAAAATCCCATGGTGTAAATCCAAAGATTAAGAGAATCTTCTCCTCTACCCCTGTTCTTTACAACGATAGACAATCCCTAGTGAGCATTTTAACTACATTCTTTCAATATACCGTCATCCTTGAGAAGTAGCTATAGTTTCAGGTTACAGCTTGTTTTCATCTGAAACACCAGAGGGAGGGGAAAAAACCATCAAGAGATGAAACACTAAGAAATTAAATGCGATTATTTTTCCAGGAGGGACTTCTGTTTCATGTTTCTAAGCCTAAACCATATGCTGTCCCATGTCCACCCCCAGGGTCAGTCACTGGGCCAGGATCCTGTGCCTTCGGGATCAGCCACACCCCCAGCATTTACCAGCAGTCATCAAAAAGGGAGGCTGGGACAGACTGAGTTTTGTGTGCACCTCCCTCTGATTTGTCCCTCCTGTCTTCCCCCCTCCCTCCTTCCTCTTCTGTCTCCTTTATCCTCCTTTCCTCCCTCCCAGTCAGGCCACACACAGTGCTGGGTGCTGGAGATGCAGCTTCTGAGAAAGACAGCCTGGCACCTCCCCCCCAAAGGAAGTGTCTACCTAGCAGGGGGGATGCAAAAATCAATCCTCAATTAAATCACTGCAATTACAAGAGCAAAGTAGGAGAATTACAGGATGATGGCCTTCCTTGAGAAAAAATAATGTCTGAGCCAAGGCCCAAGGACGAGGCAAAAAAGAGGGTATTGGCTCCCGATTCCCTCCTGGGCCTCCTCCCTGGTCTGGCCAGCCAGCTCTTGGCTGGCCCACGGAGTGCCTCTGCTTCGCCTTGGCACCTCCAGGCGATGACTCCCGGCTGACCTTGCCCAATGCCCTGTAGTACTGACAGCTCCACAGCCCAGGCTTGGAGACTCTGTTCTTGTCTGTGTCTGACCTTGGCCTGGCCATTTTCCACCCCACTTGTCCCACACTGTGACAGCTCATGGGGTGCCTACCCAGCTAGGTAGCAAGATATAGGATGGCATCACTTCCCCTTAGTTTTTTACAAAGCATTTTCTTTGCAAACAGACTTATCTCTCAGAACCAGGACAGTAACTCAGGCTCACCTCAGGGTTTATGTCTGTGATGAGCCAGTTCTTGTGCAGGAGACCATTTCTAACAGCTGCATCTTGTCACTGCCAAGGAGCCCGCCAGGTCTCAGGGGCATGGCCAGCAGAACCACGCTTGGTGGTTGCATCCTGTGGTCTGGGCAGGTTGCATCTTGAAGATGCCTTTGGGCAGGCTGGATGGAGACTGGGTGATGCTTCCCACAGCCTCTCTGCAGGTTCCACAAGCGGCTGCCTGATCTTCCCTCCACCTAAATAAGATTGGGTGTTTTGCTAACTGGACTCTGACTTCGTTTTTTGAGAACATCACAAGCATGTTTGGGGGGTTCTATTTGTGAACAGGTGCTGCAGAAGGCATGATTTGTTTATTAAGATTCTATTACCCTGTGTTTTGAGAAACATTCAGAAAAGTGAAAGTGGCCTATCTGATTCCTTTTGCTTTTCTCCTCAGGCCCTGTGCTGTGAACAACTGCTATTACCTTTAGTTTACAGAAGCCCCATCTGGTTAGGTACTTTGATTTACATTGGCTGCGATCCAGAATGGCTGATTTGGTTTATTTTAAGGAATTTTATTTTAAGAAACTTTTGACATTTAAGAATTTAATTGGAACAATCTGTACCCAGAAATTTCTTAATGCAGTCTAGGATTAAAAGATGTTCTGTAGAGTATATAAGGGCTTTACTTGAAAAAAAAAAAAATACAATCGGGGCTTTTCATACCCGGCCAGTCTCTGTGCTTCAGGTTTTGCTTGAGATGTGGCGGGAGAATCCTCAAGTTAGACTCTGTCAGTGATGACCATGGGCACATGGCTGTTACTAAAATGGACTTTTCCAACCCTCAATCTCGGCTCTGCTGAGGCGGACTACCTACTTTGGCCATCTACAGGGAGGTGAAGAGTGACCATCAGGTAATCAGACCGAAACTGTGGTGGATTCAGGAACTCTGCCTCATTCCCTTGGCCTTAGAAATGAGAGCTGGGGGTTCTAAATTCCTCTACTCTCAGAATTGAAGTTATAACTGAAAGTGGGAGAGCCTGCTGATGTTTGAGACTCCCTAGAAGGCCCCACTTCTAGAGATTGGCTTGACTCTCTACAGACATTCTACATGTTCCGCAGAATTCTTAGTTCTTTGAGTGAGCTTGAGCTGACTAGGATCCCTGAGGTCTCTGTGGATGGAAGCAAAGAGCTTCCCAGCCACCAAAAGAATGAGCGAGGGAGAAACCAGGCCCCTTGCGCCCAGTGGATCATAATAAGTTCTTATCAGGCTTTGAGTAGCCATCTGCAAACCACGCCTCAAGCCCTAGTTGCACTCCTAAATCCACCTTTGCAGCCACAATTGCCACTCATGGGTACGACCAGCACTCACGTTCAGCACATCCACCCTCAGTTCTTTACTGCCCTGTTTCTACAGAATGCACCACCATTCTCTGCTCTCCCAGTGCCCACTGTTGTGTCATTATTCGCCTTACCTTACTGCCATAGACCCAATAATTAATCGTGTGTTCTTGGTCTAGTTTCTTAATCTCTCTGTTCATATCTTATCATCTATTTTTTTAAATACCTACCTCGTCAGGCTTTTATAGAGAACCTTAGATGTCAGGAGTTTGAATTTTGAGAAATGAAGAGGAAAAAATAGGGTATTAACTTTTAGTAAGCACTTACTATGTGTTGGGCTGTGTTAGGCATTTACACCAAAAGTTTAGACCTAACGTGGCCCTCTCTCAACTTGGCAGTTGTAACCCCCATCATTCTATGTACCTGCATCTTACTCCAGGCAAACTAGACTATGTCTTCTTATCTGATTCTCTCCCAGATCCTTATCTTTGATCCTTATCTTTCTACTTGTCACATCTCACTCCCACTATGTTTTTAGGATGAAATCCTATGCATTTTTTAAGGTCCATTACTGGTATTCTGATAAATATTTAATAACGAGCTGTCTAATAAAACTCTGATTTGTAGTGTTTACCAATTGTTATGGTGTAAACACTCCCACCACAGCCAATTTTAAGTTACCAATCCGATATCAACTGGCTCAAAAAATGTATCTATCATTCCTCAAAGACCAGTATGAGCTGGCTCTCGCACACCAGTGAGCATCAATTGTCATCCGTCTTGATACCCCAATCTGCAGTATGTCTTCTGACCATTACCTTGTTAGTTATTTGTATTCTCTCATGAAAAGTGTTCTGTCTTATGTTATGGTTATAATGAATCTTTGCTATCATCTCATCTTAGATGATTAACTCCAAAGGGTATGAACTGTCTTACTCATCTGTGTACTCACAATGGTCCCTGGAACAATAATGGTGCTCAGTAAATATTTACTGCTTTACACTGATGGTGAAGATTATCACCAGGGTTTGACATACTGTTGTGGTGGGGGTACAATGACATCATGTATGTAAAGCACCTACCAGAGTGCTTGCCCCAGCAGTGCTCAGTTAGTAACAGCTAATTGTGTTATACTATTGTCTGTGGCTTCTGGAATTCAGGGAGCACCAATTTTAAGTTGCAACAGTGATTCAACAACTCCTCCCACCCCAACATACACACACATTGTAATCACCTGGGGAACTTTTACAAACCTCAATGCTCAGGCCAATCCATTTTTCAAATTTCCCCAAGTGATTCTGTTGTGGACAAGTTTGAGAACCAGTATCCTATATGCTTCCAATCTTGTCCCTGGCTAATAAATCAAGAATGTCATAAAGGAAATGACATCTCCGTAGAACCAGCTACTCCTTTAAAAATCCTTCTGTTCACTATTCCAGTAAATAAGAATAAAACTCACCCGCAGAATTGCCCTATTTGGCGATCACATTGGGTGGAGTCACCTGGGAGGGGAAGACTGAGCATGAGTAATGCGGCTTTCTGCAGGGGCAGGAGAGAAATACCTCTTTGTCAGCAAACTTCTGAAAGTGAAGTTCTTCAAGTTGGCAGAATTTGGGAGGCATCTCATTTAAATTAAATTTGGCCCTACAATGATTTAGCGCAGATTAAACTTAAGTCATTTTTATCTCAATAAGCATCCATGTGCCTGTCCCAATTCTTTTGTTCACTAGAATTTTATTATAGAAAGATAATAGAGCTATCTAGGCCTCAAACATTTCTTTTTCTTGTAAAATACTAGAAATAATAAGAACGGACTTCCTTTAAGTCAAGACAATTACCTGTTTCTAACATTGAGAAGCAGCTATTTCTTTCCCCTGTGACTGGTGAAGCTGAAACAGTGTGAGACCTGATTGGTCCAAAGTGACACTGGGCGAAGCCAAGAGTGAAGCAGAGATGCCTGTCCTAACCATGTGACACATCTCATCTTAGTCATGTATCTTTCATACCAAAGATATTCACCAGAATCCAACACACCTTCTGAATTAAATAAAGCAATTCTGCTTTAATAGTCTTGTAGATCATTCTCTTTGTTTTCTGTTTGTTTGTTTGAGGCAGAGTCTCACTATATCATCCTTAGTACAGTGCCGTGGCATCACAGCTCATAGCAACCTCAAACTCTTGGGCTTAAGCGATTCTCTTACCTCAGCCTCCCAAGTAGCTGGAACTACAGGGGCCTGTCACAATGTCCGGCTTTTTTTTTTTCTTGTAATTGTCCTTGTTGTTTGGCAGGTCCAGGCTGGGTTCAAACCCACAAGCTCTGGTGTATGTGACAGGCACCCTAGCCACTGAGCTACAGGCGCCGAGCCCATTCTCTTTGTTTTTCTTATGAAAATGATGGCCTAATATTTCCCTTTAAGGAAAAGAGAAAAATGTGTATGTATGCGTTACAGTAAAATTTTAGAGGTCTATGATGATTTTCTTTGATGATTCATAATAAATGTCTTTAACAAATCATTTTTTGGATATATTTTTAAGGCACTAAAGAAAATGTATATGGAGGTGTAAAGTAACTAATGGAAATGCTTCATTTAGTGCTGCTGATTCTGGTGGACCCTATCAAATGCTTTTGCAAAGCCATGTTTATTCTACTCTTAGTTCAATATAGAATTTTCTTATAGACTCTCTGGATTGTCTTTGAAGTAGGCATTTTTAGCTTTAAATACTATTCAGTGGCTTACAGTTCTTTTTCTCCTATGCTATATGCATAGCACATCACTAAAATATGTGGATTTGTTTTAATCCCAAAGTAAAATGAACCCTACAGAAATTTTTGGCAGAACTTTGGATTTTCAAATCAAGTCTTTATAATATCATAAATGCTTTGAGTTTATGGCATTATCAGAACTCTGCTTCTCATGTGAATCATAGCCTCAAAACTATGACTTGCTTTTCTAATACTGTTTCTTTGTTCTAACATTGTAAATTTATAGAAGACATATTTGTGTGACACCAACTTCCAATATATCAAACTTGTTCCCAAAGATTACTAAGAAGGACCACTGGATAGCGCTGAGTAGAGCTCAGAGTCAGAAATCAGAAATCTAGTAACTGTTACCCTCAAATATTACAGTGACTTTGAGCCATGTTTATGTCTTACATATTGTTCTTTGCTCTTTGCAAAAAGATTCTGCAATAATTTTGGATTATTACACAGTTGGATTGTGTGACCATACAGGGAATATCTCAGACTTCCCTTGTCTTGAGAAAATGGGGAGGGTTGTACAAGTCTTCCACATCCTCTAAAGTGCAGGCCCTGCCCAGAATTACGACCCCTAAAGCCCCACTATGTTGCATTAAGCAGTAAAAAATGTAAAACAAAGTCCACTTTGCTTGCAGGGAGGAACCAAGACAAGGAAAAGAAGGAAAAGTTACTGCTATTGCCAAAGTTGTCTATAGAAGAACAGGACTGTAGATGGATCCATGATGCTAAATGCCTTAGTCAGGACCCTTTAGAAGCCCATTAGTTATGTCTACTAAGAAAAAAAAAGAAAAAAAATTTAAAAATCAATAAATAATAAGGGAGAAATTTTTGCTAAAAAAAAAAAGAAAGAAAGAAAAGGAAAAAGGGCTGGGCACAGTGGCTCACAGCTGTAATCCTAGCATTCTGGGAGGCCAAGGAGGATGGGTTGCTTGAGCTCAGGAGTTAGAAACAAGCCCAAGCAAGAGTGAGACCCCATCTCTAAAAAAGCTAGGCGTTGTGGTGTGCAGCTATTTTTAGTCCCAGCTACTTAGGAAGCTGAGGCAAGAGGATCACTTGAGCCCAGGAGTTTGAGGTTGCTGTGAGCTATGACACCATAGTACTCTACCGAGGCAAGAAAGTGAGAGACTGTCTCAAAAAAAAAAAAAAGAAAGAAAGAAAGAAAAAGAAAAAAAAATTCTACTAAGGAAAAAATCCTTCTACTAAGGAAAGAAGCATTTGATACACTAAAAGAAAATATATGCCCATTTTTACCCTGGGAATAACTAGACAGAAACTTATTCAACATTTTTGAGTGATGACATATTATGGAAAATGTTAAGATGCAGAAATCCCAACTTCAGAAGATCGGGATCCTGGCAACACCATAGCAAACAAGGGTGGAGCACCCACCGTCCACAGGTGAATCAATGAAGATTAGGTTCAATTGCACATAACAAATATAACACATTGACTTATGTAAGACAGAAGTTTCTTTCTATCATTCTTTGTCTGGTGTAGGGACCACGTGAAAATTTCCCTTCATCCTCTTAGGTTCACTGGAAACTCCTCACATAAGAAAGATTAACTTTAGACACATTTATTAAATGTGATCATAGTTTTAATGATTCAGACACCTTCAGAAAAAAGACCCAGTGATACAGGAAAAATAGTCTATTTTTATGCTTAAGTTCAGCAAAGTATGGACAGCCAGGTAGAAATATGTTTGGACAATAGTGTATGATCTAATGCTACTATACTGAGTGGGGAAACTCAGCAAAGCCTGTCTGTCTAGATCCTTCCTGGCCTCTCTGATCAGTTTTCCTTCCTTCTCCAATGGGGCAGGACCCTCTCTGGAATAAGGGTCTTCTCACCCACAATGAAACAAAGAAAGTCAGACAAGTTCTTTATAGCTAGTTTTGCACAGAAAAGAAGAGGGAAAGTTGGAGTCTATTTCTAAGCTAATGGCTGGTTTTGGGGAAAAGAGTTTCTGGTTTCTATGACCCACCTTGGGGAAGAGGGATTCTAGTTTCTAGCCTTCAGGGAGAGTGGGACTAAAAGACAGGCGGGCAGGAAAAAGTCAAAGAAACACTTTTGCATTTGATGCTGCTTCTGAGGCCTCCATTCTGGGATATCATTTTCTGAGTTCCGACACCCATAAGCAAATTAGTGTAGCGCTCTTACAGATACTGTTTTCCGGCACCCAGATTCCACACTCCCCAGTACAAGGCTTCGACTTGACAATTGAAGATGGCTGCTCGAAAACCACTCACGAGGAAGGACAAAGGGAAGGAGGAGGAAGAAGAACTAGGGCACATATCAGCTGTCTTTCTGTCAAGTTTTCCAGAAACTGCCTTCTAGACATTGGACATAATTGAGTTGACGATATATATCTCCATGAGAGCTCGGGAGATACACTGCTTACATCAAGTGGTCACAAACACAGGTAAAAGCTGGCAATTCTATTACAAGCGAGGAAAGACAGATATTGGGGTAAGAATCCAGGGGTCTCTGCCACAACCTGATAAATGTCAGTGCTGATGCTCAGGGTTGAGAGGCTGCCATAGTTAGGTGGGTAGCCCAGAATTCAGGAGGCCTGGACCCTATTCTCATTTCTACCCCAGTATCCACGTGATCTCGGTTATCTCACCAGTCAAATAGATATGTCGTTGCCAAGGGTTAAATGTGTGACACGATATTACAGGAAGAATTAGCAAACTAGTAAATTGCATGTTTTTGTGTGCTTCCATCCACAGGAGATAACCACTTGTTTGAAGTGCCCACTGGATTAATTATAGGATCAATTTATGAGATCAAACACCCTCACAAGAGAAAACAGAATGGTTGAAACTTTGAGTTGAAAGGGACATTCAACGATGTCTAATTCAACCTCTCTCCCGATATAGAAACCTCTGCCAAGTAACCCTGACAGATGGCTCCCTGTCTTGTGCTTATGCACTCCTACAGTGTGTTGTTTTGCAGTTCCATTGATGGACAGCTCTCATTGTCAGTTAGATCGTGCAGATAGTGATCTAAAAACTCTCTCCCCCAACCTCCGTCTTCTGAAACAACAGGGAACAAAGCCATTCTCTCCTCTTGTGACAGTCCTTCAACCAGTGGAAGATCACTCTGTGCCATTTCTTAGTCTTCTCTTCCAGCTAAACAATCCTGATTGTTGCAACCATTTCTTTAGCTATCGGGTATTCCCCTCTCTCACCATCGGGTATCTTTCTCTACATTAGAGTTTCTTGAACTTTGTCGACGATGACCCACAGAAAGATATCCGTTTTATTTTTTTCTTTTTTGTACAGACTGAGTCTTGTTATGTTGATAGGGCTGGTCTCAAACTCCAGACTTCTAGAAATCCTCCCACCTTGGCCTCCTGATGTGCTGTAATTACAGGTGTGAGATACTTCACCCAGTCAGAAATTCATTTTAGTTATACTCAGCACATATATGCATAGATACAGCTAAAATGGAAGTTTCATACAAATATACTTAGCCTTTTTTTAAGCAAAAGGACAGAGTTTGTTGAAAGATAAAAAAGTAGACAATGGAGAAGACAAAACTTCCAGCAATGGAGTGGGGAAACCAAGTGGGAAGCCCCTAGTTAGCTTTATTGGTTGCCATTAATTCTTGTATTTCCCAGTTCAACTCTATTTTATTCTACCCTATTGTGTTCTAGTTTTTTAATGCTGGTTGCTATACATTAAATTGATTTTTTTGTTGTTGTTAAGAGATAGTCTAGTTTTGTCACCCAATTCAGAGGGCAGTGTTGTGATCATAGCTACAGGTACAAGCCACCAGACACCTGGCTAATTTTTTTTATTTCTTATTTTTCTTTCTTTCTTTCTTTTTTTTTTTAAGATCGAATCTCACTGTGTCACCTGGATAAAGTGCCCTGGCCTCATAGCTCACAGCAACCTCAAACTCCTGGGCTCAAGCAATCCTCTTGCCTCTGCCTCCTGAGTGGTTGGGACTATAAGCACCTGCCAAATGCCAGGCTAGTTTTTCTCTTTTTAATAGAGATGGGGTCTTGCTCTTGCTCCAGCTGGTCTTGAACTCTTGAGCTCTGGCAATCCACCCACCCCAGCCTCCCAGAGTTCTAGGATTATTGATGTGAGCCACCTCACCCAGCCTCCTATAATTTTTCTTAAAAGGCAGTGTCCTGATACTGCTGAATGATTCAAGTGAGCAAAAGTGGCTTCTATTTTCTGAGTCCAGAACTTGATGTTTGTGTTTTAAGGTAGTCTATGTACATTAAATTTTGAATCACATTATCGCACTGTTGACTGAACATTTGAGTCAGTTATAACGATGATATTTTCTCTATATGAGCAGTTCTAAAGCCTGCTTTTCTTTACCCTACGCTTTTGCAATTTATGCTTTTGAACCTAGATGCAGAGCTTTTATTCCTGCTAAACTTCATTTTCTTTTTTTTAGTTTCAACTTTTTTTCAATGTTTTGAAAACTTTTTGGATAACTGTTTTGTCCCCAGTCTTCACAATTTTATAGCATAAGCATATTTAATGGGTATGTTTTCTGTAGAGCAAGTTTTCTTATGATTTAGCTCTCAAAAGATGACTTTATCTAAAATCTGTGTCTCTAATACAGTGATTGAAAAAGAGGCCTAGATTAAAAAAAAGATAAAAGTTTTAGGAAACTGGATTTGAGTTTATTGTTTGTCTTACATGTTTTCTACTTAAATTTAATTTAGATGGTGTTTCCTCATTACATGGCAAGAGAATTCCAGCATCCTTCAAATTAATGGGCATTCAATTTATAAAGATAAAACATTTATGGGTTTTTTTTTTTTGGTTCTTTTTTGTTTGTTTGTTTTTGAGACAGAGTCTAGCAATGTCGCCCTCAGTAGAGTGCTGTCGCATCGCAGCTCACAGCAACCTCAAACTCTAGGGCTTAAGCAATTCTTTTGCCTCAGCCTCCCAAGTAGCTGGGATGACAGGCCCCAGCCACAATGCCCGGCTATTTTTCTTGTTGTTGTTGTAATTTTCATTGCTGTTTGGCAGGCCCAGGCCAGGTTTGAACCCACCAGCCACAGTGTATTTGGCTGGCACCCTAAATGCTGAGCTACAGGTGCTGAGCCATGACCAAACATTTATGGACTTACACTGCCAGGGCCTGGGAAAATTCACCCCCAGAAACTCTGGAAAGACAGAAATCCATTGATATGGCACCATCTCTTCTGGCTAGGAAGTAGGGAAGGGCAAGTGAACAAGATTCTCGTTCACTGATTTATTTATCTATTTATTTTACAAGCATCTGTTGGATTAGACACTGAAAAGCATAAAATAAGTTGTCCTAAATTATGCTGTGAAGTATATGGGCAAAGGAAATACACAGAAGGAAGGTCTCCTGCCACCTGCCCCGTGCCCTCAAAGGCATCCACTCCCAGTGGAAAAAGGAGCCCATACTAATCAGTCACTAGCCTCACTGAGTTCTAGAAATAAAGCCACAGATAGTGCTGGTTGGAGTTAGCTGGACAGAGAGAGGACCACATACTGGAAGGCTCAGAGATGAGAAAAAACACAGGCACCTAATGAACAAAGAACAAGAACTCCCTTAGAGAACTTCAAAAAGGATATGGCTTTGAATATATTGATCAAAAGCTGTTTAATTGCCACAAGTCCAGGATAAGGCTGTGGGGACCAGAGGACGCGGCCTCTGTCTGTGCCTGTGAAGGACTCCCATGTGTCTGCTGAGGGTCCTGCAGAGTTTAGGGGCAGCTTGAGCACGCCTAATGCATTCACTGCCTATGGACTTTGGCCTAATGCATTCACTGCCTATGGACTCTGGCCTGATGCATTCACTGCCTATGGACTCTGGCCTGATGCATTCACTGCCTATGGACTCTGGCCTGATGCATTCACTGCCTAGGGACTCTGGCCTGATGCATTCACTGCCTATGGACTCTGGCCTG